>JARVLU010001354.1:30600124-30613208 GCA_031762415.1 Simpsonichthys santanae
CCAGGTCTCTCTTGTAAATGAGTCCTCGAGGCTCAATGAGATTAACCTGCCTAAATAAAGGTTGAATGAATTTTCAGGTTAGGGTCAGAGTTGGGTGCTTGAATAAAAACAAATACGTTTCTCTGCAAATGATCCAGTACTGGGACATAAAATGAGTCAAAAAGCAGAACAATACCAAGAAACACAAAGAAAGACCTTCAGAAATCCTAAAACTTGTGAATTAATACAAAGACGTTTGCCCTGATGCATGCTCAATAATCCAGGTAGAAAAATCTAAAAAAGCTAAGTCTGGTCCTCTGGACATTCGAAAGACGAAACGTTTCTACAATTTTTTTGCTTTGTTTTGTTTTGAATGTCCAGAGGACCAGACTTAGCTTTTTTAGACAAAGACGTTTGGCTTCTCTGTAGAAAAATACAAAGAAATGTGGAGTGACTCGAACATTTCCATGCTAAAAATTTATATATATATATTTTTTGAATTATGCTCAACTTCTAACAATTTTCAGGACTTATCATGAGATTTCCTGTTGTTCTTAAAGCTGATATTTATAGACAAATGTTACTATAGTATTTACAGTTTCTGCACTATCAGAAAAGCCAGAAACACAGCAACACATCCAACATCTGTTGGTGCTTCATTAATGAACATCAGTGTTATTTTCTTGATCAACTACTTTAAAAACAATGGCAGCCTTTCCATGATAAACAAACTCCATCATATAAATTGAAAATATTCCTATGTAGTCATCATTTTGCTTGCATTATCTGTATGAAGCCAAAAAAACATAAAACGACACGGTTTTGTGTTCAGAGTTAATTTTTGCTCAGAGTTGTTCATTAACAGCGAGCCTCATTAAACAGAAGATAGTATTCATTTGTGTTCAAACAGTTGATTATTAACCACACACACCATCGACCTGTCGTCCATTATTCCACTGCCAAACTGGTCTTAAAACACTCAATTAGTTTTCCAACATCAGTGATGATCGTCTCACCCTGCAGAAGTGGCACTGATCTCCATACATTGATTGGACCTTGGCTGCAAAACTGCCCAAAGGCACTTTCCAGAAAGAAGAGGGGGATTCCCGTCACCACCAGCATCATAAAATAGGGGATGAGAAAGGCACCTGGTCAAGATAAGAAGGAACATTATGATGATGACTTACGGTAATAAGATGCAGCTAATGAATAACAAAAATCAATGTACCTCCTCCATTCTTGTAGGCCAAATATGGAAATCTCCAGATGTTTCCCAGTCCGACCGCGTAGCCAATCATAGAGAGGATGTAATCCTGTTTACTGGACCAGTTCCCACGCTCGGCATTCTCATCCTCATTATCCACATGTGGGTCCTGATCATTGAACAGGTTCAGGTACATTAAAAACTGGTCAATATGAACAGGACAACCCCTCCAACTCATCATCAAATGATCAATGGGTTTTAAGGCAACAGAATGAGAAATAAGGTGATTCTCCCTGAACCTTTGCTTGGTGCAGGAAACCATTTAAAAACCCTCTCAGTTCAACAAACCTCATGTGTTCTTCTGTTACTTTATATTTCTGGTCAGAAGTAGATGCTGTTATTTTCAAGATATTTCCTCAATGAGGAAATCATCCATTAAAGTCTACGCACCTGTTCAGCAACTGCTGGATTTCTGAAAAGCAAGTCTGTGAAACTGCCCAAGCCGTATTTCTTCATGTCCTTTCACCTCGCGTGCCAAGTTGTAAGAAATCTGAATGTTTCTGCATGATGGTTGTATTGTTTCCTGAAGATTAGAGAGGGGACGTCTTCCAACCCATCTCCTGCCTTGACCCTCCCTCTGTGGTCTCTGACTGTGTTTACAATCTCTTTCACAGGAATCTGTGGCTGAAGATAAAGAACACAGTGTCAGTAATTCACCAAGACCTTCTCCCTCTGAGCTAATAAGGACCTTACTTAAGGACGTTTTGTGGTTTATGCTTCACAATCCAGCTAAAGCAGCTCCTCCACCTCCTCCAGAGATGATAACTTATAAATAGGGAAAGAAGTTTGACTGTGATATCACAACAGCGTTATATGTGTGTTTTCATTACTCCCTAACGCCGCTGCTGCTGATGCATGCTGAATGCATCATGTTGGTCGGTGACATGCACGCGTAATGACAGCTTGTGTGCAGGCGGTCATTTTCTGGAGAACAGGTCACATCATCAGAGTGTAATCATCCTGACCCGATGACGTGACCATAAACACACGACCTGACTGCTGACACAGAGATAAGAGTAAAAGAATCTGCTCTTGAACACCTCAGATCATTTTCACTGATGTTACATTTAATAGCATGAGAACTCAAGTTCAACTAATTCTATTGAAATGAACTAAATCTGTGTTATCTGTGTGACCGTATGTTGCGCTGTAAAACAGAGTTCACCCTTTAAAAGAAAACTTTATTGTGTAAATGATCCCTCTGGGGTCTATCCTGAGAAAACAGTGTTTCTTTTCACTGTTATGCTGATGATTGTCAGATTTATCTGCCCTTAAATCCCAATAGTTCTTGCTCCATTCACCCTCTGAAAATGTCGTGATGACACTAAGGCATGGATGTTTTTTGTAAAAACCTCCATTAAAACAGAGATCTTAAATAGTAAAGCTTTTTTGGCCAAAAAACCCCCAACATTTATGGTGCCAGTGTCAAAATCAATGATTCTTAAGTGAACAATCTAAGTGTGGTAGGCTGTGTAAACACAATTCCCATCCATCCATCCATCCATCCATCCATCCATCCATCCATCCATCCATCCATCCATCAAATATCTTTTACCCTTTTCATCATTTTTGTGTCATTGGGGTCTGTAAACACAAGTTCAAAAACTAAAACTATAACTAAAGAAAGTGCTGCAAAAGCAAAACTAACTAAACATGTGGGATGAGCAACAATTGTATTTTTAATTTTTCTTCTTTCGGCTGCTCCCTGCGTTAGGGGTCGACACAGTGAAATAAGTCGCACAAAGACTTTGCAGTTATTTTTACGCTGGATGCCTTTTGTAATGCAACCACAGACCACCGAGCTACCACAGCTCTCTGTGTGGAGCAGAGAGCTGCATCTAGGACACCCGGTGGACCAGATGGTCAGGGGTTAAGGTCCTTGCTCAAGGAACCAGGGTGGGGTGAATGAGGGTGGGGGCAGGTGTGGGTGCTTCACCTACCCCACCCTCATTTTTTATGTTGTCGGTACTGGGGCTTGAACCAGGATCTTCTGATCACAGACCCACCTTCTCTAACCTTTGCGCCACCGCTCTACCGAGGAACAAATACTTGGACTTAAAAAGGAAGGAAATAACTAGGATCAGTGCAGAAAAATAAATAAATAAATAAAAAAACAAGAGACATCCACACAGGAAGAAATAAACTAACAAAGACTATATGGATCAGGTATTGCCTAAAAATTTGCTAACATGGACCAGGTGTGATAATCGCTAACATAGACCAAGTGTGCTGATTGCTAACATGGACCAGGTGTGCTAATTGCTAATTGCTAATATAATCCAGATGTACTGGTTGCTAACATGGACTAGGTGTGCTAATTACTAACAGACCAAGTGTACTGATTGCTAACATGGACCAGGTGTGCTGATTGCAAACATGGACCAAGTGCACTAATTGCTAACATGGACCAGGTGTGCTAATTACTAGCATAGACCAGGTGTGCTAATTGCTAATGTAAACCAAATGTACTGGTTGCTAACATTGACTAGGTGTGCTGACTGCTAACAAGGACCAAGTGTGATGATTGTTAACATAGACCAGCTGTGCTGATTGTTAACATGGACCAGGTGTACAGCTTGCTAGCATAGAACAGTTGAGCTAATTGCTAACATGGACCAGGTGTGTGGATTGCTAACATGAACCAGCTGTGCCGATCGCTAACAAGGACCAGGTGTGCTAATTGCTAGCATGGACCAGGTCTGCTGATAGTTAGCATAGACCAGGTGTGCTGATTGCTAACATGGACCAAGTGCACTAATTGCTAACATAGACCAGGTCTGTTGATAGTTATCATAGACCAGGTGGGCTAATCGCTAACATGGACCAGGTGTTCTAATTGCTAACATAGACCAGGTGTGCTGATTACTATTGCAGATCAGACCGTACTTATTTGCTAATATGGACCAGGTGTGCTAATTTCTAATAGGGACCACGTAAACTGTAGTTTTGATTATTGAAAAAACAAAACAAAACTGTTTTTATGCTGAAAAAAAAGAAAGAAAAATCACTGTAATGCCACTTTGATGATATGTGACATATCTGTGCTGCTGATTATCCATGCTGTTGATCTCATGCTACTGTTTTCCTTCATACCTATCTTCTCACCACAGACTCATGTTCAGGCTGCTGTTGTTGCACCGTATTGTTTTACATTATTAGTGTTTAGCATTTATCTTAGGTCTTTTAGCGTACTGTTTGGCGTTTGATTAGTGTATATCTTAGATCCTTATTTACTGTTTCTTGTTATACTTTACATTTTGCTATTTTTGGGTGTATCTGGGACCCTATGTAGATAATGTTGTTTCACCTCATGCACCTCATGTGGTGGAAATGACAATAAAGATACTTGAGCTTGAACTTGAACTAAAGTATTTGTGTTAAAATTGTGGTTCCACGTGCATCTGTCGTGCAAAAGGACAAAAGACCTCTCCAAAGCAAGCACCCGGGCTGAATTTCAATCCCAGCCTGCCCCTGGTCACCTGCATGGTCACCCCTCAATGACTTATCTCTGTTGAGCATCCTCATGGGTGCTGCGGTTTATCCTAATGTCCTTTGGGCCCATGTGGTCGGTGACATTTAACTCCTTAACCACTGAACTCTTATAATTTACATGATCTGTTCTGTGGTTGTGCAGCCACATGTGACAAACATGATTACAAAGATGATCAAAATAGATGTTCTGAGTCCACTGACCACCTCAACCTTTTCAGGCACACCCAGGGATTGGCTCTGATGTAACTCTAACCAGAAGAGAATGATTTGTAGCTGCACCTTTACTTTTCTCCTTGATAACTGACTCAGAATCCACATATGGCCAATTGCTATTTTTTAAAAGTGACCCATTAAAATTGATCAATCGATTAAATGGTCTATCCCTAATCAAAATTTGTATTTGGATCATTAAACAAACTGCCTCAACGTCTATAAACTTAGTGATTTATTGCATCGTATTCTCTGAGCACACATATAGAAAAAAATGTGGGGTTTTATGGCTAATGGCCTTTAAAAACAGGACACAGACACAACTTTATTTGTTTTAAGAAGATTGTTTATTTGTTGGACTCAAACAAATCATCATCAAGATGGTGATCCTGTCTGTGTGAGGCATGCGATGAATCACAATTCAACAAAGATTCATGTGATGTTTTTCCCTAAAGGGATTTTTTTTAATCTAATAAAACTGTAACAAAAACAAATTTGAGAAGTCATTTAAAAATATATTAATAAAAGACAGTATAATGCATTAAACAGGAACAGGGTGAATTTATGAACTGGACATTGAGTAGGCTTGGAGTATTCAAAGTACATTTTATTGTACAGTTCACATTATACAAGGAACACAAAGGTTTATCATATCTTTGTCTGAAGAAATAAAGATGAACAGCACAAAAAGCTCTAAAACATTGAAAACGTTCAAAAAGGTTCACAGATCCTTACAGCAATGTCGGACTGGATCATAGTCACAAAGATATCAAGTGTAGCTCACAAGCTTATATGCTGCATTTACTTACAAAATATGATTATCTTCATTAAACTAAATACATCGAATCACTGTTTCTAGACACGATTGTTGTTTAAAACTGAAGAAAAGTCCAGGAAAGTTTCAGAGTAAAGACTGCTGAGTGAAAACTGCTCCCACCTGCAGTCAACATCACATCACATCAGCGGCCCTGCTGTGAGTTTGGGTGTGCCACCAAAACGCGTCGCCCTGTAAATGCACTTTAGACTGAGTGAAAGCGTGATGCACGTCGTCTCACGCACACACGGTTAAATGTCGATGCTGAAAGCCTGACGCAGGCAGAGGGCTGATTCCGATGGGATGTCCTCCCGACCGATCTCGTTTCCTTCCAGTCGCAGCGTTTGCAGCTTGGAGAAGTTTGTCACGTCCACAACGGTGCAGAAACTCCCCACAGTGAACTCTACAACCAGAAAACACAATTACCGTATTTTTGGACTATAAGGCGCACTTAAAATCCTTTAATTTTCTCAATTATTGACAGCGAGCCTTATAATCAGTTGTGCCTTATGTATTAATTCTAGTTGTGTTTACTGACCTCGAACAGATTTTATGTGGTTATTGTGAATGAGTTGAATTAAGTTTGACTCATCTGTTTTGTTTCGCTTAGTACTCCTTATAATCTGGTGCGCCTTACGTATGAAAACAGATCTGTTCATTGATATTGCGCCTTATAATCCGGTGTACCTTATAGTCTGAAAAATATGGATGACCCCAGTCCAGCTAATTTGAATGTCTAACAACTTCTTTATTGATCTAATTTTGACAGGAAATACACTAAAAGAACGGCCTAGACAATTCTGACGTGATGTTCTGTGAAGTACTTATCAGGTTTTAGTACTTTATCTGCCATGGAACTATGGAATAACCACTCTTGGAGGATGTTCTTTCAATTATTTCATTTTGTATGTAGAAATAAATCATTAACATGTCACAAAACTATAATTGCTTTTTGTTTTATTTCAACCTTTTCACATTTAGAAACAGTAAAAAATATATAATTGTTGTAGTCACAATTGCATTTTTAGACCGAGTCGATGGAAATAATATTGTATTATAATCATTTAAAAAACACGGCACCATTAGTATATTATGTTGCTTCTTCGCTTTTAGAACAACTTGAATTATCTGAGGCATGAACCTAACGAATGACAAACTGCTCAATCTGGCACCAAGTGACTCTTATTGCTGTTCCCAGATCAGTTTTGCAGGTTGGGGCCTTATCATCGACCATTTTCTTCAATTTCCACCAGAGATTTTCAACGTAACTGAGATGATGCAATTGAAATTATATGTTTTTCTTGAATGAAACTTTTCATGTCCTTTGTCCAATTTTAAGATGCGTTATTGTACTGAAAAATGGAGTCAATCCCAAACAGCCTTTCAACTAATGAATTGAGAAAAATGTCCAAAAATTACAGCGATAACTTTGTTATTTGTTGAAGATATAATGATCACCATCTCCCCCAAGCCTTTACCTGACATGCAGGCCCAGATAATGTACTGAGGAAATTTACAAGGCTTTTTGTTTGTTTTCCAGACATTGATCTTCATAAATTTCTCTCTGGATGGTACTGATGTTTGTACTGTTTGACATTTTATATGTGAATCCCATTTTTTTTAATGATTTCTTTCAGTTCAGTCACAGACACTGAGTCCAGTTTCTGGCCACTTGTTTTTCAAGACATTTTGCTTTAAGATTTCTGTTTTCATGCTTTGAGGTCTTCCTTGGTTTACCAGCATGCTTCCCTTTTACAAACAACTTTTTTTTTTTTTTTGCATTTGATCCAGATTTTAGACTCATCCAACTGGCTTTTCCTTAGTTTACACACGTCTCAGGAGAAATATGATTAGTCGGCCTGCTTTGAGGCCACCTGCGGGAGTCAGATTCAGATAAGCCACAGCTGTTGCTTTTTTTTTTCAGGCGGACTGTTGTTTTCTTGTCAGCCTTTAGACCTGCTGGTACTTTTGAACCCACAATGGCCATATTTGTGGGCATTCCACTGGTCCGTGCTTATGAGCCCCCTCCAAGGTCATCTCCAACATTCTGGCGAGTTCCAGAAACCGCAGGTGGCCTGCGATTCTCACAAATCGCTTCCATCTTACAATTTAGCTTGTAAATCGGCTGATTTTGAGTACTCAAAGCACAAACCAAACCTTCACACAGACTCTGTAGTTTTGTCATGGGCAAAATTGCTGCCACCTCTTCTTTAATAGCCGATAACATACGAATCCGCCTATGCCAAAACACAGAAAACCTGCTATCATATAAACATTTTTGGCGTCCTCCTGAGACAATACGGAAAGCCACATCAGCTCCCAAACTCCCCACAGATCAATGACATATCCTGCCATGTGAAATGAAAATGAGCACTGTGTTGAAGAGCCAGTTAGATTCAAAAGAGTCAGAAGCACTTACAATACTCTAGTATCTGCTGTTGTGATAGTTTCTTCTTCTTTGGATTGTAGGAAGCCGTTATGTTTTGTGTCATACTGCCCATGAGCCCGGGGTTCCCTGACAGAAAAGATCTATTTTTTTTCTGTTTACACGACAACGGACACCGGGATGTTTTTGAACTATTACACTCTGGATCCCATTCTCAAACTTTGCCGTTGTCAAAGAAAACTTTTGCTATTTTCATGTAAATGAACAGTACAAACGCAACGAAACTCTTCCATTTTCACCAGAAATCATTTTCGTGTAAACAGGGCCTAGGTCTATTCTTTCACAATAACTTTATGTGTCTGTCCTACCTTTAATCTGATTGGCTTGCAAGTAAAGGTGCTTCAGCGTGGTGCTGACAGGCGGGATTCTCTCCAGTTTGTTGTAGCTCAGGTCCAGCTCCACCAGCCCTGTCACATTGAAAGTGTTGGGTGGGATCCCCTTGTCTGTCAGCTGATTGTGGGCCATCCTGACATACTGCAGCTCAGCTAACCCACTCAGGAAACCTTCAGGCAGAGAGTTGATGGAGTTTGACTCCAGGTAGAACTGGTGCAGATGTTCAGGCAGAGCATCTGGAATCTGATTCAGCCATAAAAGATACATTTTGCCAAATGATAATGTGTGTTTCCAAATTTGACATTAGCAAGCACACACAATAAACAGCTTATGTACCTGTGTCAGCTTGTTGCCACTGATGTCAAGCAGAGTGAGGGACCCGAGACCTTTAAGTGATGTGCCCATATCTGTGATGGCGTTGCCATGAAGATGGAGGAAAGTGAGGTTATCCATTCCCTGTAGATCTGCAGGCGTTACCTAGACAACAGTAGTTTTGATTTACAAGTATAATAACTTTCTTGGTGTAAAGCAAAAGCAGAAGAGAGAGAAATAATGCTGGATAACTGTGCATGAATCTGCAGCAGCTCGAAACTCTTTTACCTTTTCGATCTTGTTGTTGTTGATCCTCAGGTCTCTCAGGGAGCGAGGAAGGCTTGGAGGAATGCTGCTCAAGTTGTTGTGTTGTAGATATAAGCGTTCCAGTCCCTCCAACTTCAAAAATACCTATAGAAAAAAAAGAGCTTTTAAAAAAATTGCATTCAAGCTTAAAATAAAACTTTTGCTGTCTTGATTTTTCAGGTTTCTTTGGGATTCACATGAAGAAGAACAGCATTAGAAACATTGCTAGAATATGGAAGACCCAACAATTTTCAGTCAGGTCATCTGGACAGTTTCTTTTTTTGTGCTGAAACGTTTCACCTTCCATCCAGAAGGCTTCATCAATCAAGGAAACACAACACAAAACTGCTTCTTCCCCCAACAGCTTACTCCAAAGTGGAACAAACCAGTCATGTTGGTGCTAAGATGCACCAGAGGTGCACACATCCTCCTCTGGTGCCGGCCCTCTTCCTCGTCGACAGTCATGTCAGACTGGTTCAAAACCAACAAAGTCCATGCTCAGTAATCCAGGTATACACTACAACAATTTTCAGTCAGGTCCAGATGATCTGACTGAAAATTGTATACCTGGATTATTGAGCATGGACTTTGTTGGTTTTGAACCAATATGGAGGACCATGTCGGTTTGCACCAGGGTTTAATTTGTAAGCTTATCAATGCAGGAACACTTCTGGAGTTCTCTGGAGTACTCTCCCAGACAATTTTGAATATAGTAAATGTGATTTCCTGCATTTTAGTGTATTTTAATGGGTTATTAAAATCTATATTTGTAAACACTCTGTTTCTGTCAAGCATCCAACCCCCCTCACCCTTACTTGACAGTTCCGAGCCTGACTCTTCTCCGATGAATTCACTGTTCTGTTTGTTGTTGTCTGACTCCACATGTGAAACCTCCAGGGGCCTCCTCCATCTGTTCATGGTGGCTGCCTGTGGGCTCCTGCCTGCGTACGACTCCTGGTTAGCCTTGAAGGGGCTCGTATGTGATGTTAAGAAGCTTGTAAGTGGCTGTTGTGTTTAAAATGAGTGTTTATGTAATTATTTTCAGTTTACACGTCCACTATAAGTTTATTCATTCAAGGTAGTCATATTTGTTCATAACTGTATTATTAGTAAGCCTGAGAGTTACCAAGCAAATAGTTACCGGAACGCACCCTGTCAAAAATAAGAGAGTTCCCGGCACCTCAAATTAAGCCCTGGTTTGCACTGTGAGGGAACTCTGAACATAGCTGTGGTCACTCAATAAATTGTGTGCAGAGACATTTAAAAAGTAAAAAATAAAAAATAAAAATTGTTTTGTTTATAACAGGTGAAGCATCTTGCAGCAGCATCTTGCAGCAGCACTTTGTAAGCTAATTGATGGATGGAGAGCTGCGTTTACGTGGGTCAGTGTGTTTTGATGTGACTAGATTGTTCACTAAGGTGTTAGAAAAAGTTTTGACACAACCCATAACAGACTTCCTGGATTTTTTTAAAGGTTTTGCTGCTTTACATTTTCTAGAGTCTGTTTCAAAAAAGATTATTGTCCTTTGCCTTCTGTGTCAGGCAACAATGATTCCGCACATATGAGCTTGTGTGTGTGAGTTGGGTGGAGGAGGGTATTTGTTTGTTTGTTTGTCTTCAGCAGTTGATGAATTTTAATACAATTCTCAAAATAATAACAGGATGTACATTTAAAGCTGATAACTTTTGAACTCAATCCAATTCAAAATGGCCACCACATCTAAGCAACCTTAGCAAACACATCAATGGTCAACACTCCGTCAGCTAACATTGGATGTGTTAGTAGCTGAGAGTCATCCACAACGTATGTTTTGAGCACTGACTTATCATAAGGGTTCTACTCTGAGCTCCCCTCGAACAATGGATCTCCTCTCCTTATCTTTCATTTGAGCCTGGCCACCCCATGAAGGACTCACATTTCATCAGCTTATTACCGAGATCTCATTCTTTTCACTCATGATCGTGCCTCATGCCCATAGATGAGCGTTGGAATGGAAACAAACAAGTAAATTGAGAGCGTTACTTTTCAACAGCAGACCAAAGCAACGCCCTCATTACAGACGAGGCCCCAGTTTCTCGTTTCGTCCTACTATCACTCAAGAACCAGATTCCCAAACACTTTAAACTCCTCAGCTTGTGGCTGAGACTCACTTCCAAACCAGACATCTTCCTTTCTGCAAATGATTCTTGAGCTCCTGTCCATTCTCCTCCTTTGTTTTCTTTTAGCTGGTCGGTCTTCAGGGGTCTCCACATCGAGTCATCCACCTCCATCTCATCTACCTTCATGTCCTCTCTTCATCCATATATCTCCTCTTTGTTTTTTCCTGGCTGCATTTCTAGCATCTTCTACCACTGTCCCTCCTCTGGACATGTCCAAACCATCTCAATCTGGCCTCCTTAACTTTATCTCACAGTTCTTCAACCTGTGCTGTACCTCTGATGATCCCATTCCTAATCTTATCCATCCTTGTCACTCCTAAGGAGAACCTCAGCATCTTCATGTCTGCAACTTCCAGTTCTTTCTCTTGTCTTTCTGTCCATGTCTCTGTCTCCCTCTCTGTCATTGCCTCCCTCTCATCACACACATACTCTGTCTTACTATGACTGACTTTCATTTCCCTGGAGTAAATTTGTTGGTCTTAGCCAACGCATAAATGGTTCTGACAATTTTACAGATATTGAGATGTTGTGATAGTAGTTGAGAGTCGTCCTCATGAGATGTGACATGAGACTGCACATGACATCATTTACAAGTTTTGACCAAAATGTTTGTAACATACAAGCTTTATTTAATATTCTGGCATGAAAGGCAGCAGATGATATAGTATGCATTTCCTCAAGGAATTCTTGGCCTTAAATACACAATATTAATATATTTGAGCATTTATACAGTTTGTGTTTTCAAAAGGACCACATGTACGTTACCTTTGGGTCCATGGCATCAGATGTCAGCTGATTGTGATGCAAGAAGAGCCACACCAGGTTGGTTGCGTTGCTCAGAGCTGATTCGGGCAGAGCCGTGATGGCATTGTTTTGCAGGTACAGGTACTTGATGCGGGAGGGGATGGATGGCATAGCTGTTAAGCCCCGCCCATCACAGTACATGGCAACAGGGAAGGTGGGGGGGCAGTCGCACTCATCAGAACAGGCATCTCGTGTGGAGTTCGCCTGCAGGGAACCATAATATTGTTCCTGGAAGTGTCGACGAAATAACCAGCCCAAAGGGTCCTGTTCATACGAGAGAGGCAGCAGTGCACACAAAAAGAGCACAACCTCCAAACGGGGCTTCATTTTAACACAACTCTTCAATGGTGTCTGAAAAAAAAGACAAAACAGAGAAGTTTAAGGTAAAAAGAAGAGTCTAAATGTAGAAGTTTGTTTTAATTCACAGATGGAAAAGGGTTTAAAACTGTCACAGATAAGAGTATTTGATAAAAAAAAGCAATATTAAGTTACTTCAAGAATTTGAGGATTTTCCAAAAAGTTAAATATTAACATGAAATAAGACCAAAACATATCCAAACATAATTCTGGAGAAGACGTTATTTTTTGTTACAAGCGCCCCTGCTGAAGTTTAATGAACTGTCGAGATTCAGACTTTGTTTTAGGAATGCACATTCCTGACTTCCCAGGGAAGCTGGACAGAAAAAAAAAAAAAAAAGGAAAACTTTGCCTGAAATGCCATTTTAAGCATGTTTTCCAAATTTTACCTAAAACTGTGTGAAAATATGAAAAACACAAATTTTGTTTTGTGCAGTTTATTTAATCTTTAAATTCTTCTGGTTCATCCAGATACAATTAATGCATTTTTTCCCCCAGAATCCAAAACAAAAAAATATTTTTCTTCTATTATTCCATATTTTACTTCTTAGATCCTTCCTCTTAACTTGCCTTGAGCATCAAACATAATTTGGTCATGATGTGTGTC
>JARVLU010001354.1:30668027-30685249 GCA_031762415.1 Simpsonichthys santanae
TCCATCCATCCATCCATCCATCCATCCATCCATCCATCCATCCATCCATCCATCCATCCATCCATCCATCCATCCCCTTCAGATCAATCCAGCAGTCATTGTGCGAGAGGCAGGGGACGCCCTGGACAGGTCTCCAGTCCATCACATGGACACATACGAGACAAACGATACAAGCAACCATTCACTCAGGGACAATTTAGAGTTAACAATCAGCCTAACGTGCACGTTCTTTGTCTGTGGGAGGAAACCGGAATACCCAGAGAAAACCCATGGCCAGAACATGCAAACTCCACCCAGAATAGTTCCCGACCGAGATTTTATCCAGCAACCTTCTCACTAAGCGACAACAACTGCATCACCGTGCCACCTGAACAGTGCATTCATTCATTCAACCTTTATTTAGGCAGATATTGCATATATGCTGTTGCTTTTTAAGTTTAGATGATTTTAAATTAATGCCCAAGTTTGGCAAAACATTTTGCACAATGTAGTCTTCAAAGTATAACTCAAGTGTAGCTCTCAGCTACAACCACATCAGGTTTTAGCTCAATATATGTAAAGCTGACTGGGTTGTAGGAAGACAAACCAAAGGAAAGGTGACCTGGTTAGGTGGTGACGGAGAAGGAAGCAGGAGAAAAAAGGCGTGTAGATCCCCACATGTGTTCGCCTCATTATTGCTGGGCTGCAGCTCATGCTGCAGCTCATGCTGCAGGAATGCAGTCCAGTAAACACATGTCCACCTCTAAAGCCCCAGTGACATTTGAGCACACACACATTAAGGCTCATCGCACATTTGATCACGGTGCCACTCAGCTTTACTTTCCCAAAGCTCCTCCTCGACGTGCTCCACCTTGGCTGGCCCTCAGCGAGGAGTTTTCTTTGGCTGGACAGAGGAACAGAATGCTGCTGGAGGTTCGAGGGACACCGACATGATGCCACGGGATCACAGCAAAGTTGCTGCTAATGAAAAACACATGACTGGATCTGTGTGCTGTCATCCTAACAATGGTGAAGTGGGTGGGAGGCATCTCAATGGGATTTTCCCAACAAGAGCCCCAGTGTTGTGCAGAGAAATACATTTGCACCACTGGGGTTTACATCTGACTTTAGAGAAAGATCCCTTCAGTCGTTGGTGGACCAAAACCGAACAATAACAAAAAGTGACTCAGTTTAAACCCATGAAAGAGCCCCCAGTTCTGCAGAAGAAATGAAGATTTAATCAGTCTGGAACAAAGCCAAGCAGAGGGGCGGTGAGGACCACTGTGGCCCTCAGAGGAAAAATAAACCCCAGAAGCTGGTGTGTCCACTGAAGAGGAGAGAAAAAGAGAGGGGAGGGTTGAAAACTGGGGAAAGAGAAGACAGAGAGAAAGAGGGAGGGTTAGAAAAAGAGTGTGAGGCAGAGAGAAGTAAAGACGCTGACTTGCGAGTCGTCTAAAGAGGGCAGGTACCACGGACAGGTAAGAAAGTTTCTTTATTGTGTTTGTTCTGAGCTTTGACCGAGAAGAACTTTAAAAAAAAAAAACACGCTGGAGTGTCCGACAAAGAGATGAAGGCGGAGCAGGTGGTGCTCGCTGACTGAATCCATGGCTCAATGCAGCCGTTCTCTCAGGTTTCTATAGAAACACTTGAAGATCCACAGTGGTACTCTGCCCTGCGAGCAGCTGCAGCACGCCGACTCACCGTTTACCCCCCACACCCTCACCTCGAGGTGAAGTTTGGCCATCTGGTGCAGCAACGATGCAGGGGAAGATTTTCAGGGGGTGTTTTTTTTTTTTTAAAGCAAAACAGCTGAACGTTTTCCAGAAGCAGCTCTCGCTGATGGGTTTCATTTCTTTTCCTACTCTGCTCCGAGTCCAGATGGATGTTGTTTCTAGGTGGGTGTTAACCAGAGTCCATTGCAAAACTGAAGAGGAAGATTCTGGAAATGCATTAAAAAGCCTCTCTGGAAGACACGCTGTTCAAATAAATTCATCTTGTGCCAATTTCCTGTAATGTAACTTGGTGAAATAAAAAATAAATAAATAAAAAAGTTTTGGCAGAGTGGAAAGAATGTTGGAAAAACAAACAAAAAAATCCATCATGGGCAGAAAAACGATGAAGGATTACAAACTCAAGACTGCAGTGAAATAGAAAATCAGCCAAAAATGTTTTTTTTATTTAGTTTTTCTAAAGTAATTTGACCAATACCTGTCACATACCAGACCTGTTTTGTTTTACAGTGTTTAGATATTTAGCATTTAGATGTAACTGTTTTATTTAATCTATCTTTTTTTTTTTTAGATATCTGACTCAGATGATTGAATTTGGCCATGAAAGATGTAACTTTTGTTCATAGCTTGGGTGATTTGAAAAAATAAATAAATAAATAAATCAGCTCATGACTCTGGTTAAAGGAATGTCAGGGACACTTCTGCCAAAGCAAAAGATTGGGGAAAAAAATTGAGCTCACATGAGAATGTTGGTATTAAATGAAGCTAGATTCAATTCAGTTCAGATTATTTATATAGAGCCAAGTCACAACAGAAGTCATCTCAGGGCACTGTACAAAAACATTCATTTATATAAAAGTAAATCAATAGCATTACTTATCTGAGGAGCTTAAAGGCGACAGTGGAAAGGAAAAACTCCCTCATGAGGAAGAATCTTCCAGCAGAACAAAAGGCTCATTTTTCATTAGACTAGCTGTGGTGCTGAAAATTAGCCTGGATTTATTTTTATTATCATCAATTAAAGATGAATAATATAAAGTTCTAGCTTTATGGGGAGCTTTTTTATAAGTTAGCAGGTTATCTCTCCAAAATTAATGAATGTCTTCAACTTTGGTGGAGCGCCATTTTCTTTATAGCTTTCTAGATGCTTGTTTTAAAGTAAGTAACTCGGAATTGAACCAAGGAGCTAATCCTCTGACTGATTACTTTCTTTTTCAGCAGAGCAGTTTTCTCAAGTGACGTTTGCATAGAAGTTGTAAATTTATCAATCAGATGATCTAAGTCACTGTTCTCTGATCTATTACTCTGCAAGACAGAGGAAAACGATGACTCTTTAAATTCAGTTAGTGTTTTCTGATAAGCACTTGCTAAGGTGAAATTTATGCTCAGTGACTGTGTAGTCATTTAATGTAATATCAAAAGTTATTAAAATATGGTCAGACAGGACAGTATTTTGAGGATGTATTACTATAAGTCATCAATCTTGATGCCATAAGTCAGAACCAGGTCAAGAGTGTGATGATGAGAGTGAGTAGATGTGGACGTTTTGAGCAAAACCAATTTATTACATTTTTAAAGGCAATGATTGAGCTATCAATTTCAACATTTACATTAATATTGAAATCTCCAATTTTTATGACATCGTCAGTATTTAATCCAGTATCCAGTATCAGTATTTATTTTTAGGGGCCGAGATGGGGCAGAGGCAGCTGACTCATGACCCCAAAGTCCCAGGTTGGATCCCCAGCCATTCCCACGTATCGTGGTGTCTCTGAGCAAGACACCCAATCCCCAGTTGCTCCCCATGCACCTACATAGCTGCCCACTGCTCCGCCCGAGTGTATCCCATGTGTGATGGGTTAAAATGCAAAGCCAATTTCGCAACTGTATGAGAACATACAATGATGACAACACATAGTACCTTATTTATTTATTTATTTAATAGTAAGTCAGACAAGAAATCTGAGAATTCAGACAAAAACTGAGCATGGGAGCCTGGTGGGTGATATATACTGTATACGTAACAACTAGTTGGAGTGGACTATCTGATTTCCATTTTGGATGCAAAAGACTGATGGACAGTGAAGTATTATAATTAATAATTGGTTTAGTATTAATGAATATTCCTGACTGAAAAATTGAAGGTACTCCTCCACCTCCAACCAAACGTTGACTTGACACCTCGACCTGTTGTTCAAGAACATGAACATTTATTTATTTATTTATTTATTTATTTATTTATTTATTTATTTATTTATTCATTCATTTCATTTCATTACCAATAAAAACACAAATACAATTTCAGAAAATTAAAAAGAAAACAAATATAAAATGAAAGGAAGCAGAAGAAGAAAGTATTTAAATACAGTAATTAGATGGAGTGGATTCATTCACACTAACAAAATCTTCCTGTTTTAGCCAGGTTTCTTTCAGACAGAATAAATGATCAGTTATCAGATCATTAACTAACAGGAATTTAGAAGAAAGAGATCAGATGTTCAATAATCCACATTTAATGATTTTATTATTTTGCTCTCGTAACTGTGTTTATTTTATTTATTTTTAGATGAGAAACTAAAGATGTTTTCAACTCGAGCGTTCTGGGTGCAGGTTAGCAGTGCACAGTCATATCATTAGTCTTCATGGGTGAAACGTTCTATACACAATTTTATTATTTAAAGACTTTAAAATTAATCTTGTTCACACCATGATTTGGGCATTAACACAAATGAACATATGTAATCAAGATAATATTTAGATGTTAAAAAAAGAAGTTAAAACCAATTAAATAAATAAACAGTTGATTTTACTGCTTATTTGGCCTGAATTAACCCTTGTATTGTCTTTTGGGGGAACATCAGCAACAGTTTATATATTTTCTCATTTGTTTTAATTTATTTATGTTGTGGGTGCAGTCAATAAATAATTTTTAATGACAAAGCCTAAAAGTCCTTCTACTTTTATTTATTTTATCAGAAATGTTTCAAACACTCTCATAACTTCACAGTAGCTTTACTATACACTCTTGTGTTCCTTAGGGGATAAACTGACCAAAAAACACTGTACATACAACATTTGAACCCATATTTATAGTAATGTTTTTTTCTTTTTATCTCTATACCTATACTTCTGATTTTATATCAGCTCACTATGTGACGCTCTGCTTTTACACTTGAGAGTCTCTTTGGAAATGGATCTAGACAAAACTTCAACCTACATAGAAGCAGTACCTCCTTTAGGCCAGACGTCGCTGCAGAGTCCCGCCTCTAATGTCGTTTGACAAAATCATTTTTTTCTTGGATTTAAAGACAAAAACTCACTTGTAATGTGCACAAGTAAACATTTAGAAATAAAAAGCTGTCCCACATGCATGCAGGCTGCAGAAGTGGATGCTCCATGGCCGACCGTCATTAGTTCCCCCAAAGCAGGACATCATTACCCGGTGAGTATCTCACCTGTTGTAGAAAACTCTTTGAAGAACCTAAATTTGTAGAAAATAAATTTAAATATGACGGGACAGAGGAGCTAACAGCTAGACAAAGTAGAGCCAACACAAAAGAGGATCTCCATCCATCAATTATCTTTACCCGTTTCTTCCATTTCGGGTCACATGTGCCATATCCAGCAGTCACTGTGCGAGAGGCGGGGGACACCCTGGACAGGTCACAAGTCCATCACAGGGACGTAGACACAAACAACCATTCACTCTCTCACTCACACCAAGGAACAGTTTAAAGTCACAAGTCAGCCTAACGTGCATGTTTTTGGTCTGTGGGAGGAAACCGGAGTACCAGGAGAAAAACCATGCATGCACGAAGAGAACATGCAAACTCCTCCCAGAAAGGTCCCAGGCCTGGAACTGGCAACCTTCTCGCTGAGATGCAACAGCGCTATCAACTGAACCACCGTGCTGCCTGAAAGAGGATCTCTTAAAAACAACGACACAACAATTCTAAATGTTTCAAAGCAGTTCATGCCGATGATATTTTATAAATCTTCATTTGTCATCTGATCCTAAGAGTTGTGCCAGAAGAGGGGCTGCAATGACATGCTATAGCTAGCTGCTGCTGCTATGTGAGAATTGTGTGTAAAAAAGTGTGTAATGCGACCCTGACAGAAGTGTAAAGATTCATGTTTTGGGTTTGCCTGAACTGCTACGAAAGCTTTGCAAACAGAGTCGATTTATACAGCAGTGACTCATTTATGTCTTGGTTTGGCTTGGACACGTGGTTCTATTTCTCTGAACAGTTTGTTCAAATAGTCTTCTACAAAATATAAGACACTGATTATTCATAACCTTTCCAAAACCACTTCAAAAGATCGAAACTATCAAGCTGTTTGCACCAAACAGAGCCATGTGAGAACATCAGGATTGTTTTAATGATTTAAAAAAAAGGTTTCTAAAGGCGACACAAACCTAATTTAAATTTATGTTTCAGCAGTTTTTGTATTTTTGACTCTCTACATGACAAAGCTATACGGTCCGGGATGTGGCGCTAAAAAAAACTTGGCAGAAGTTCATAAAATGTCATGCTGACTTGAAAAAATTGTGCAAAATCATCTTTTAAACATCAAAATGACTTGGAGTGTTAGTTCCACTCTAAATAGGACTCCATTCAAGACCATGCTGTTAATTTAATTTATTTTGACAAAGCATTCAAACTACCTGGGAACACAGCGCATCAACATATACCGTACTTACTGCCGTACATGTCGCATCAGTCCAAAAATGTCTAATAAAGTGGAAAATATATATAAATAAGTCACTTTGTCGTATAGTCGCATCTGTTATGCGTCACCGCTGACAACCCAGAAACGTGGGCCGGTGTTGTGGCAAAAATATTGGCTGCCAAATGGTGGCTGCGGGAGATTGCACGGGAGGACTTAAACAAGAATTTAACAAAATTAACACTTAAAAACAATTATTTGTTTGCTTGACATTATATCAAATGTGTGTCTCAGTTGAAATTTTCCTTAATAAATGCACTTTAATGGTCAAATCAGCTGCATTTCACCTGGGTGGTGCGGCAAAATGCAGCTAGTTTGACTTTTTCTCCAGGAGTTCTGGAGCGAGACGAAGGTATGGCAAGCCAAGTGTCTCTTTAATAGTCACCTTTACCTATTAATGAGACACTTGGCTTGCCATATTCCTTGATCGCCCTCTAGTGGCTGAAAATGGTAGTGTTTGATATTTTCCCTGTCAGAATGAATGAAATTATCAGATCTCAGCCTAAGATTGGTTTATAAATATGGAAGGGAAAAAACATATATTAGTAACTTCGGTGTATAAGTCACAGGACTTGCAAATTTATGCAAAAAAGGTGTGACTTACCGTATATGGAGAAAACTAGACTCACAGTAAAACATGGCAGAAGTGCTGTCATGATGTGGTGCATGGTTTCCCAACACAAAATCACTGTTAAAAAAATGTTTTGAACTGGCATTTCATCCTGACCATTTAAACAATTAAAAATTAAATCCAGCAATGACTAAATGAAATTGACTTTGTGGCTCTCGAGGAGTGGCAAGACGTGTTTGAAAAATAACTTCAACAAACAAGTTTTTGTCAAAAAAAAAAAAAAAACTGGACACAGCTTGCAGTGTGTGTCGTGTGATGAACTTCCACATCCTACTCATGTCCTGCCACGAGTCTCGTTGGCGTGTCCGATGTTCTCATAGAGGTCATAAAGGTTCCAGCCACTTCTGACTCTGAGGCTTTTACTGTTTGCCAAAGTTCTGGTCATAAAATCAGCACAAGGAGACGAAAAGTTGGTGCTGGTTTAAACTAAGGGTTGAGCTGTGATGCTGTGAGTGTGAAAAGAAGATGAACGCCGTCAGAGGAGCGCTCTGAAGTGCTTTTTCCAGAGGAGACGGAGCCAGTGATTTATGTGTGATGTGTCAGGGCTTTTACTGCGTTTGTTTTTTTTTTTGTGCGACTAATTTAACTTCCCTGAAGTTTGAATTTATTTGTTTTGGTTAATCATTTTGATTAGTTTGATATAATCCAGCTTTCTGTTTGTTCATTTGTTTTTGTTCTCGTATTATTAGTTGTAGTTTTCTTTTATCAGATTGCCGTAACTGTTGTGTATTCAGACTTTCAAGCTCTTCTCTTTATTTTTTATTTTTTTCTTGGAATTTGCATCTGGAGTGTCTCCATCACTCTCTTTCCTTCTTTTGTGAAACTTTTTTTTTCCTAGTCCTCTCTCCTCTCTTGTCCACCTCACTTCACACAACTTTTCGTGACAAAATGTTTATCGAACAGGGCCGAGGCTTTCCAAACTCACGGTTCAACTCTTGATGTGTGAATGATGGAGGTTTATTCTGAAAACAGGGTGGAGATCATGCACATGCACGTCTTGCTAAAGGAAAATATTTGCTTACTGCAAACAAATACAGTACAGTATAAGCTAAATCCTTATCATGAACAGATGAAATAAAAGACTGTTTCAGCTTGAAAAGTATATTTGTGTTCATTTAATTGGGCGTTTTCTGCGTTGGCTGTTACATTTTTCAGCCCAGCTCAGCTGGTTTCCCACATCTGTTTGATATATTTGAAAAAGACGCTGCCTACATGGCACATCCCCTCTGCTCTCCTGGTGAAATGAACACTGGGTGTGTCAGATGAGTCTGTAGCAAATCAGTGCTGAGACTGTTCAAAGAAAGCAACTGAATAAACGTGAAACATTAGCTTTGCACAAAAGCCATTGGTAAAAAGTGCCTAAAAGAAAAGTTTAAACCAATGTTTGCAGTGTTTTATGAGATGCGTTGTGACTTTTTGGAGTTTCCACAAGGCCTCTGCTCGGGTCAAAGGGTTAGCCTTAAACACAAAAACATTCCCAACCCCAGTTTTCCCTTTGGCCCACAGTAATGTCTTTATTGTCCTCTTTTCTTCTCAAAAGTGCTCATTTTATCATCTGTATCTGCCTTTCTTTTCCTTGACCAATGGCAAAGACCATTTCATCTTCATTATATCCAACTTGGAACAGTGAATCAATTTTAAAATATATATTTTACATCATGTTTTCATCACATCAGATTGAGGTCGTCAAATATCACTCAGTCTGCTGCCGCGTTTATGGCAACATGTGCACTGAAAATGCACATCAGTGGAACAGGGAAGTCTTCTGAGCCGTGATTTGATAGTGGGAGAAAAAAACAAAGCTGGTTGGTGCAGATAAAAGTAAAAGGGCGAGGAAAAAACTGCAGCGTTTGTAAAAGTGGAGGAAGGAAGAGGATGAGTGTGGTTGGAGGAAGATTACGGGGCACAAACTGGCTGAACGAAATGGAAACATGCGTAGTGAAATGGTTCATGACGTGCTTTAAAGTTTAAGAAGTACCGTAACTGAAATGGTTTCCATATAGCTCCCATTCCTTCAGGAGCAGGTGAGTCCGCCTTTAAACACAGGAGCAGTCCAACAACAGAAAACAGAGGGAGAATTACCACAGAGACAATCACAGGTGACTTGCAACTAAGTCACAATAGTAAATATAACAAAAAATAAAATAAAATTCCAGTATAGCTCCAGTCTAAGGCCTTTCTGCTCCTCCACAAACAAATGAGAGCTGCCTGATGAAAGGAAAGCCGTACAGCACAAAGAATGACCAACAGCAACACTAAACAAGTCAGATGTGATGAAGTGGAAGTAGAAAATATGAGCGATAAGCAACTTGGTAGTGCCCAGTAAAACCAGTCCATCCACTTTCTTTATCCGTTTGTCTGGGCAGGATTGCAAAAGCACTGGCGCCTATTTCCACTGGCCATTGAATAAGAGTTGAGGCACATCCTGTACAGGTCACCAGTTCATCACATTTATTTATGTTGAACTAAAGTGACACTGTGGAACTAAAGGACAAAACTTTAATAAGTCTGTTCAAATGATTCAAAATGAAGGGGATATTCTTAAGGCTGAGCATTTAAATAAACATTGTAGCCAATATGCTGCTAAATATAAAGAATAAAGGATAATCTGTGGCCAATGATAGCAATTACACAAATTGTGGTATGTGGTTTAAATGTGGGTGATACTACAAGAAGATTGGAGCAGCAGCCTCAATAAAATGCATGAAAAAAAAATCAACTAGAGTCAAAATATAAGCCAGAACTGCTGAACTGTACAAATACTTCTGTTTTTTATACATGCAAAAGAAGAATTTTCAGCAGTTATGGTCCATAAAGTCAGAAAATGGATCAAAGGATACATAACATATGGAGTCCAGATGATTTTAAGGTTTTAAAGAACCTTTCGTGAAAACAATATTATCAAGTAAAACCCAACAGGAGTTGGGAGTTTTTAGCCAAAACAAACAAAATACTAATGGAGAAAGCATCAAACCAGGCGAATACATGACTGTTGCCGTCATGCAGTACAAACTGTCTCTAGACCTACAAACCCCAAACTAAAACTAAGAACCAAACTGAAAACTAGATTGGTAACTCCCAATGTCCAGCTAACAGTTTATATAAATAATTACCAAAGTGACATGCAGGGTGGTGTCTGTGGCAGGAGGAAGGGAGGGAGGGAGTCAAAATCCAAACTGAAGCTGGAGTCAGAGCAATCGGCCAGCAGCCAACCAGCAGAGTTAGTTCTTCCCCTACTTTAAAGTTTTACCAGCCAGCCAGCTTTGGAAAGAACGGGCATATTAATTCAGGAGACACTGATTCATAAAATGACACAGCGGATGCACATACATGCAGTATGTTTAGATAATCCAAACTTGGTAATAACTCTTAAATTTGTCCCATTTGTTCAAGTTTAAGAAACTTTTTATTATCCCCAAGGGACAATTTGTTTCACAGTCAGTAGCACACAAAACATCCATACCAGACAAGACATTAAGACGTTAAAATAACAGAAGTCATCAATGTTCATTGAGGAGCCTGATCGCAACAGGGACAAACGAGTGTTTCAATCTGTTCGTCCAACATCTGCACAGCAGATACCTGTGTCCAGATGGAAGCAACCTGAATTCACCATGGAGTGGGTGATCAGGATCTGCCAGAATCAGCCTGACCTTGTTTACTGACCTCACCTTGTGTAGAACAGTGAGGTTCTGTAGGACTATGCCAGTAGATTTGCGGCAAATCCTGACAATCCCTTGTAGTTCCTGGTTCTGGATGTCTAAAGTCCAAACCAACAATGAAGGTGAAAGCTGAGACTCAATAAAACATGAGTAAAACTTTATCATAAAAGTAGAATCAACATTAAACCCACAGAGCTTCTGATAAAAAAAATACTTTCTCTGGTGGACCTTCTTACAAATTGAGTTGACATGGGGGTCAAAGGTCAGTTTGTCATCAAGAACAGTTCCCAGATATTTATATTGTTGCACCATCTCAACAGCTTCACCATTAATGACCACAGGAGTGGCAACTGAAGAGTCTTTTCTAAAATCAAAGACCATCTGTCTTAGAAACATTTAACTTTAAAAAGGAAGATACATGATCCAGTGAAGTTCCCGACCACAGGCCCAGGGTCATCACTGCTGAGAAGGGACAGGACGGCAGAATCATCAGCAAACTTTAAAATGGGATGCTGTGGGAACTGGCTGGCTGTGTGTCTGTGTCAAGCTGATAAGATTTTAAATATGGTGCATTCAGCCAGTCAGCAAAGTGACCAAAACAGCTTCTTCTCCAAATCAGCAACAAACAGATAAAAATATGCATGAAAATACCATCAAACACATGAAGTCTGTCATTTTGAACACGTTTTGCATGCTTTGCAGGCAACCACTTTGATGTTAGTTGCTCAACAAACAGGAATCAATTCAATTGTGTCAGTGAAGGATGAACCACCTTTTGTCTGAAAGAGTATTTTGCAGTCAGTGGCAGAAACCAAATTCATTCTTCTTTTTATAATTCATAAAACTTGTTTCGTGTTTGTTTTGGCACGTTCGTCTCAACCACGTGTCTTTCTGTATAATTTTAACAATAGGAATCAACCAATAGAAAAATTATTTATGTCTTTACAAAATTAAAAAACGAGTCATGACAAGGAAAATATTAGTCCGTCCAACTTGTTTTGGTTTTAATCCACAAAGCTACATTTGATGTGAAATAAATCTAAGCTTTTCTGTGTTCTGTAGGACAATGAAGGCTAGTGTGGGACTCATCTCTTCAATGGTTCTGTTCCTGCTAATCGGAACAGTGTTCTCCCAGAGGCCTCGGCCAAAGAAGCCCACCAGACGTCCACCTACAACAAGGAAGCCTCCAGTCCGCAGGCCTGTGACTCCAGCAGCAGCAGAACCCCAAGAGCCCACAGACTTCCCCCCACCCATCCTAGGTCCACCTTCCAGCTTTGCTGACTGCCCTCGGGAGTGTTCATGCAACCCAAGTTTCCCAAATGCTCTCTACTGTGAGAGCCGAAACCTCCGTGTGGTCCCGGTCATCCCGTTCAGAACCCATTACCTTTACCTTCAGAACAACTACATCTCAGAGGTGACTGCAGAAGCCTTCAACAATGCGACCGAGGTCCGTTGGATCAATCTCGCAAACAACCGCATTCAAAGAATAGACAAACAGGTCAGAAAGTTTATTTCCAACAAATCTCAGGATTAAAAAAATACACAAAACTACTGTTCCATAACAGTTGGTACAAATCTCTTCCACAGGTATTTGAGAAGATCCCAGCATTGTTGTATTTGTACGTGCAACGAAACCAGCTCAAGGAGGTCCCATCAGGCCTCCCAGCAACATTGGAACAAATTCGTCTGGATAGGAATCTCATTTCTAAGATCCCTGCCGGAGCCTTCAACAAAATGGAGAATCTGACTCTACTTGACCTGCACTACAACCAGGTGAGCCTCACGGAAATAGCAGCAACAACCTGGTGGGTTTCTGGGGTAGATGTGAGTGTGTGATGTCTTTGTCAGCTGAGTGACACTGGCCTTGGAAAGAACACCCTGAAGGACCTGAAGAGCCTCTTGCAGCTCAACCTGGCTCACAATACTTTGAAGAAGATGCCCTCTGGTGTGCCAGGCAACATCATTCAGCTTTTCCTGGATAAGAACCGTATAGATGACATCCCAAAGCAAGTATACCTTGCACTAACTGTCCCATGGTTGTAAACACATCATCAGTATGTGATAGAACCAATCTGATGGGATATTTTACAGTCGTGTCCTCTTTGGTTGTCTTGTCCAGAGATTACTTCAAAGACTTCCCTCACCTGGCATTTGTGAGATTGAACTACAACCAACTGAGTGACAAAGGGATCCCCAAGGCTGTGTTTAATGTGTCCACCTTGCTGGACCTGCAACTGGCCCACAACCAGCTTAAAATGGTTCCCGTCTTCAACAGTCACCTGGAGCACCTGCATCTCAACCACAACAGCATTGAGAGTGAGTTTTTATTTTCTTGTTTTGATGCCATTTCACACTATGTATGAATCAGCATTTTTTTGTATCATACTCTGATTTCAGCTATGCTCAGCTTTGCGTGTTCAGTTTATAGCCACCAGATCTTTATTGTTATATATCTTTCTTGCTTTTTTGCTACTGTTGTCCCTTCACTTAATAAAGGAAATATAGATGGCACTGTTTTCTTGGATATGCAGAAACCAAATAAATTACTGCTTTTACAACCGTCAAAATATTACCCAAAGGATCAAAGTTCATGCTCAATAATCCAGATGGAAAATCCAACAAAGTTCAGTCAGGTCGTCTGGATGGTTTCTTTTTTTTTTTGTCGAGACGTTTTGTCCTTCATCAAAAGGACTTCATCAATCTGAGGAGCCACAAACAAACTGAGTCCCACAACCAGCAGTGGACCAACCGGTTATTGAGGATTATTGAGCATGAACTTTGATGTTTTGAACCCCTTTGGCTATGACTGCTTCAGAGGAATAAACAGGGGAGAGGGCAGGTCCCAGAAACCATCTTATCACCATGAAACTGGTTGGTCTATCTGGGTGTGCTGCTTGTGGAACTCAAGTTTGTTTGTGGCTCCTCGGATTGATGAAGTCCTTTGGATGAAGGACAAAACATCAACAAAAAAATAAATAGTCCAGATGACCTGACAGAACTTTGTTGGATTACCTAACAGACCAGGAACAATGTGTTGTGCCAATATCAAGTTGTCTTCTCACATAACCAAAGCAGGAATCCCATAAAAAGAAATTTAGGTCTCATCATTTTAGCCTGCATTAAACAAACATCCATATTTCTGTCCTTATATTGACCTTCACACGTACGTCGATGACATGTTTGTTTATGCATCTGGTAAAAATTGCAATGCAGTTGCAGAAACAGCTAAAAGTAACTTCAAATTGTGAAAAAGAAGTATCTGCTTGGTTGGATGTCGCATTCTTGCCTCTATTAGATGCTCCAAGTAGGTTGGGCAAGATTTTTGTTTGAAGCTTTGGAGTGCAAGCCAAGGCAGAGGTGATGTGCAGTCATTTAACAAACGCTAGTTTCATTTATTAGGTCATACTAACGTATCATACTAAAACTCCTGTCAACACTTAACATGTATTTAGCTAGTTAGCTTTATTTTCTTAACTAAAAATGCATATTTCTGTTAAAAAAGTTTATCATAATTGATTTACTATTACTTCTGTATGCATATTTACTGTATGTTGCTTTTCACTGTAATAAACAGTTTATTTGTCTTTAGTTTTAACACACTAGTTTTCTAGTCTTTCAAGTTTTTGCTACAAACATGCTAAATGCTTTCACTTTCCAGTTGCTTTGTCATCTTGTCTATGCATTGGTGGTTTCCCTCGTTAAATAATTCCCGTTTCTGTCAAATACCAAAGTACCAAAGCGTGACTGGCATGTTTCAAGAACTGCCTGTTCACCTTCTTCCAAATCAGTGTCAAACTTTCCAAGCTTTCCTGCAACAAGATAACCAGCGTTCATGTTGCAATTAACACAATTAAATATTATGTACCACAAACATGCATTTTGGTTGGCGGTAAAAAAAAAAAACTTTTGTTTGTGCAGCCATGCATTGTCTGGCGTTTATGATTTTGTTTTACTAACAGGCATCAATGGCACTGAGATCTGCCCGTATGAGATGCAAGTCGACCTGAGTGACGACAGTCTTGTGCCAAGACTAAGGTACTTCACATTCAGTCATATATCAGGGAACTTTGTCACGTGAACTGGTAAACTGGTACTGCAACATGCTACATGAACAGGAAGAATTGGGTTACCCATATTTTTCGGACTATAAAGCACACCAGATTATAAGGCGCATTAAGCGAAATAAAACAGATAAGTCAAACTTTATTACCGGTATACGCATTCACAATAATGCTCAACATTGTTCGGTTAAAATTGGTTTGAGGTCAGTAAGCACAACCAGAATTAATAAATAAGGTGCACCAGATTATAAGGTTCACTGTTGATTTTTGAGAAAATTAAAGGATTTTCAGTGCACTTTATAGTTTGAAAAATATGGTACATGTTTGAAAAGGCAGAGTCGTTGAAACAGCTTTTTTAAAGCAGCTCTTCTGTTGCCTCAGGTACCTGCGTTTGGATGGAAATCACTTGCACCCACCCATACCTTTGGATGTCATCATGTGCTTCAGACACCTTCACTCCATTGTCATTTAGGAGCCGTTCGAGCAAAAACCTACACACGGACGAAAGCATTGCACAAGAATGAATTCAGCCTGGCACAAACTCAGTCAAGCACAGAGTTTAGCTGCAGGAATGCGTCACGAAAAAGACACACTGCAGTTTGCCAGCTTTGACATGGTTTTAATTTTCATCGTTGCAGCAAGAATCCATATACTCAACAAAAAACTTGAAAAAAAAAAGGTGAGCGTACAAACATTTAGCTTGAGGTTTGCTTTGAGTTTTTCCAGTGAATTAAAAGATAAAAATAGAATAGGTAAAGACTGAAAGGACAGGTCCATTCATGCAGATGTAGAGAAGAGTTGTGTTTGCAGCAGGTGTGTCAGAGTCGAGGAGACGGCAGCGGTGGACTGACCTATCAAGGTTTTCAATGTAAAAAATATCCTTTTATTCTTTTCTGTCATTGTGTTATGTACTGTATATTATTCCTTTGTATAAAGACGCTTTGTACAAATAATGAAAAATAAAATGTATTTGTTCAATTTATTAAGTTTGATCTTTATTTCAAATTTATTCTGTTTCCTTTACGAGAAAACAAAACAAGAAGAATATCTTTATTGGTGCTCACCGCTTTGATCTCATGCCTTTTTTCAGTTACTGTACTGTATTTGGCATATCACAATTATTTTTAAAATTTATTTCAAGTGATTTCTGTCAAATATCCACTAGATATCTTTTACCTGCTTCTTCCTTTTCGTGTCGATGGGGGGTCACTGGTGCCCAAGTCCAGCCAACACTGTGTGAGAGGCGGGTGTCACACTGGACAGGTCGTAAGTCCATCACTGGGCCCAAACACTCTCACGCCATAGTTTATTTTGTTTTATTGCCTTTTTCTCAACCGACCAAACAGTCATTTTACTTCTCAAATATAATTTTGATGAGATGCTGTTTGGTTGAAAAAATAGCAACAATTGGTAAAACAAAATGTTTAATGTTAACAAATGTGACCATTTTTGCCCCAGTATGTCATTTTTGTTTTATAATCTAAAGAATATGTCAAAAGAGTCTAATTTGGCTAGCTATTAGTCTGGCCTGGACAAAGACCTCTTTGTGCTCTTTGACTGATAAGATTCTAATTATTAATAACTTTTTAATAGAAAATAGCCTAACTATCCCTTTAATGTGTGCCTATTTGTGAATGTGGATTTGTTTAATGCATTTTATGTTTAAATTTTATGTAGATAGCTGAACTAAAATGGACTAAATTTAGATTTCAAAATCTAAAGAGGATTTTTTCAGATTGCATGGAGTTAGAATGAGCTGGTTTGATCATATCAGACTGGACGGACTGGAAACAGTTTCCCAATTGGGACACCAGTTACTCATAGATACTTTTCTGGACAGTTGTCCATCCCACACGCCCTCAATGTATGAGTGGTATAGTTCCAACAGTAGTATTTCCTCAGCGCAATTACCTCCAATCCTTCTGCCCTCAGGTCAAATTGTATCCAGAAACTAAAACCTCAGCAATGCAGAGGCGGTGGTTGCAGCTTAAGAGAAAGTTAACTGAACCTGTAAACTTCTACTGATGACCTTAGCTGAATGACTAATTAAAGTTTTGTCACCTTTTTTTAAAGCATATCTTAAAAAGGACCAGAAAATGTGTTGGGAATTCTACCTATTTCATCAGAATTGTTTGATAATTAATTTATAACTTATAGACAGTCAAATAATCTTTATATAAACCTTTTAAAATCTGAGTGGCAGTAAAACTGTAGATGAATAAAAACCTTATTTTTACATTTTTTTTACTGTCAAAACAATAGATCAGATATTCTGTAGAGAGGGATTCCCTTGAGAAGTTATGAAAAGTTAATAACTTACATGTTGTAGATGTCTTTTGAACAAGCTTACAGACCAAAATCAATAAATGATATCTTAAAACACCCCCAGCCAACCTCTAATAAAATATAACATATTAAAATATATTTCATA
>JARVLU010001354.1:30787816-30804771 GCA_031762415.1 Simpsonichthys santanae
GAGAGACCTGGCTACAAACTAAGGATGATGACAACAGCAACAATACAGCAATAGATTTTCCTTGGACAATCAACAATGGACCCTGTGATGGACACGCAGCCTGTCCAGGTTGTCCCTCACCTCTCAGACAGTGACTGCTGGGGACAGACACCACTTCCTGGAGACTTGGAAAGGAAAAGCAGGTACAAAACGTTAAGCCATTAGTTCATCAGTCTGCTCATTTCTTCTAATCGATGTCATTCAAAGAATTATCTGCAACAGGTAAGACATGTTTTCTTCTTTCGGCTGCTCCCTTCTTCAGGGGTCGCCACAGCGAACTAACACACAAAGATGTGGCGATTGTTTTTGCACCCGATGCCCTTGAATCTACCACACCCCACTGTGTGGAGCAGAGGGCTGCCGTCTGGGGCGCCTGGGTGGGCAGATGGTGGGGGTCTTGCTCAACGGCTTAGGGTGGGGCAAATGAGGGTGGAGGCAGGCACATTTTGATCTTATCGGTCCGGTCAAGCTGGCGACCTTTCAATCACCGGTCCACCTTCTCTAACCTCTGCGCCACCACACCCCCAACAAGCACAACAGGTTAGACATTCATAGTTCATAACCTTTCCATAAAATCCCACCTCAGAACTCTGTTTTAAGACTGTAATCCAGTCCAGTCCTGGTCCTCGTGTGCCACTGACATGTTTGACATGTTTCCCTGCCCCCAACACACCTGTGGCTGAACGTTGACCACCCACTGATTGAATCAGGTGTTGTGGAGCAGAGAAACCTCTAAAACATGAAGGCGTGGCCCTGGAGGAGCAGGATCGGACCCCCCCTGCCCTCACAGAGAGTTTGTTTGTTCAGCGTCGCTTGTTATTTGAATAACGACGCCGGTGAGGGCAAACAGGCCTCGAGCTGATGGGACAGCAGGAGCCACACCCGGAAACTAAAAAAGTAATCATCCGAACTGTTTAAGATCAGCTGGCTTTGAGAGCCACAGTCCTTTTACAAAGTATCTTGTTTTGTGCATGACATAATGCTGTTCAACCAGTTTCTCCTCCTCCCCATTCCTCCCGTCTGTATATGTGTGTGCATGCATGTCTTTTCCTTCGCTCCAGGCACCTGCCTGCAAGCGAGAACACCCATGAGTCATGCACATGGATGATATGATAGGTCTATCTGGACGGGTATTTTCCACTCTTTTTTTTTTTTAACACCTGACTGAAAAAGAGAAACAAATTTCAGGCTGAAAAGAATGCATCGCATTACTTTTATTAGAGTTAACAATGAAACAGTCACTGGTCTTACTTTGGGTCAGTTGGTGCTTTGAGTCACAAAAGGGGAGACCAAACAGACACAAAGGACGTCCAGTGTTAGTTCCCAGAACCAGCTTATTGTGCTCCCGAACCCACTCTCTCCACCTCCTCGTATGTTGGATCGGTTTCACGTGTCACCTCAGATCAGATTAACAGCAAACACTGCGCCACCATGTCACTGCAGCGGGGGACAGGCGTTCCCTCGAAGAACGTTCGGGTTAACAAATCTAAAGTCAGACCTACACAAATACTGTAAAAAGAGTTAGTGGTTGACTTTAAAAGAAGTCCATCTGGATATCTTATGTTTAACAACCGTATGACTGAAAATCAGGGGTGGAAGTAACTAATTTGTTTAATTAATTGGGGGAAAGCGTAATTACAAATCTTATTTTTTGTTTTTCAGAAAAGAACTGTAAGAATTATTACTAGAAAGCATTTCAAGCACTTTATTTTATCAGCCGAAGTTATTGAAGTTCCATGATTTGGTAGATTATAGTATTTTATCAGTTACTGTATGTAAAGGGTTCATAATAATACATTACCTTCAAATATCCAGTTAAATTTTGTTAAAAGAGAAAGTTGTTATAATCTAAGGGGATAGAGATATTTGTGAAACCTAAATTTAGAACTAGTTTGAAGGGACGGTCTGCTTCAATCCAAGGAATTAGATTATGGAATAATCTGGAGAGTGATGTTAAAAATGTCAAATCAATGCATATGTTTAATAGAATGATCAAATTGGTTTGTTTAAAAAATATGAACTAGCTTAATGTGTATTTGCATGAACTGTTGCTCGAGAAGGAGTTATTCATTTTCTTTTTATTTGAAGATTATTGTTTGAATTACAGGTATTTTTTTTTTTTTTGGAATAAAGGGCAGATATGAGATTTCTTTCTTCTTTCTGCTGCCTTTCATTTTATTTGTGATTGTGTTTCTTATTGAATATAGAATTTTGTTAAAAAATGCATAAACTTTATAAAAAAATTGATTACAAATACTGTATGTTACTGTAATTAAGTAGATTTCTGGGTACTTGTACTTTCACGAGTACCGTATCTTTCAAGTGTGTAATTTTACTCAAGTACAATTTAGACCATGTAATCTACTTCACTGCTTTTAAAATCAGAAGTCGCTACGGAGTACAGCCACAATTTGAATTAATATTCAAACCGTTCATCTGCGTCTTTGTAGCCAATGAGGCTCTCAGATCGCAAACGCACCATTTACCTACGACGTAAGCAAAGGTCAACTCCGTCGTAAGCAAAGGTCAACTCTGTAGAGTCATGTAGTCGACTCTTCACAGCCAAACTAATTAAGCCAGATAGACTTCTAGAAATCCAGCTCCTGCTGACTCTGATCAAAAGGTTCAGAACTGCCTGTTGTTCGCAGTGAATGTGGATTTTTTTTCTATACTTTAATGTTCGTTTGAGAAAAGAGCTTTGAATGTAGCTATTATATACAGTAAATCAAACTGAACACCTTCTATTGACAACACAGTAAAACTTCCATTGGTTAAAAAGTGATTAATTGTCGTTTTTGAGAAGAGTACTTTTGCTGAAGCCTTTTTTTATAACACCAGTACTTTTACTTGTAATTGAGTACAATTTAAGCACAGAACTTGCACTTGAGTACAAATTTACAGTCCTCTTTCCACCTCTGCTGAAAGTACTTCTTATCGTGAGCGTTTTATTATTGTTATCTTGCATAACAAGGAAGTGGCAGGTTTCTCGTAATTCTTCGTCAGAGCCTGAAATCCACCTCAGCTCATTCAGACCATCCGAGTTGGGACAGAAGAATCCGTTTTGTTTCGCAACAGGCGGCAGGTGTCAAATGGCATCAACCCTGAAATGAACCCGTCCGTTGAGGAGCGATTATCCATCCGTTCATCCACCGGCTCAGTCACAACATGCGCACACCTCCAAACAAAAACTCACCCCAAAGCAGCGAGTTTTACTAAAACAGTAATTTTTTATTTATTTTGTAGAAAAAGAAACTATCACAACTTCATTTGATTACTGTACATCGTTTTCTGTCGTAGTCCCTCTGTCTTGGAACAGGCTGTGGTCTCATGCCGAACACCAAGCAGCCGCCGACAAACATGTTAATACGTCACCGTCTCCTCCTTTCACGGTTTACATCCTTTCACCAATCTGGAGTGTAAAACGTAAAAAAAAAAAAAAACACTTCTATGTGTGTAAATATATATAAAATGGAGACCAAGTTAAAAATCCCTGACGGTGTCACTTAGAAATAGGAGGGACGAGAGAAAACGCTCTTTGAAAACGGTGTGGTCCATATCAACATGCACCTGACGGCTTGTCGCGTCCGTTTGGACAGCACCATAATTCACTATTTATGCACGTTAAAAGAGGTTCCCTGCCCTACATGATGAAACGGAGCGAGGGGGGGGGGGGAGCTGAGTGAATCTAGGTCAGAATGTGGTGCATGCATATACCCCACCCCCCCCCAGAAAATCAGAAACTTAGCCTCTCGCCCTCAGTGGACAGAACTGCATGCACGCTCATCTGGATGCGAGTCACAGTAAAAAGGATGCTTCCCTGAGAAACACTTCATTCTTCGGTACCTTCGAAACCTCTCGTCACTGGCCCGTCCTCTACCAACCCCCCCCGCCGAGAGACGAGGGATTCTGGCTCCAAATAAACCAAACCTCCTCTTCCTAACACCTCAAGACCATCCTCACCTCGTGTTGTCCGTTTGTTTTGGAATACAGCCGCCAACACCCTCCACGTGTTCAACTAGGCCTGTCACGATAAAAAAAATCTTGCTGGGCGATTAATTGTCTCAGAAATTATTGCGATAAACGATAATATTGTTTGAAATTTTACAATAATTAGTAATTATTGTAAAATTTAACAAGAAATGTTTGAAGGATGGATAGTGAGGGAGAGAGCAGTGCGTCTCTTTAAGAAAAATGGGAGGGAGGCCCCTTGACGTGACATGGGCTGTTTCTATTTGGTTCTCAAAATGGCGGACGCTCGGTGTGGTTGGAGCTCTTTAGCATTTGTCACACAAAGCTTTTAATAAAAATCAGTAAACAAGTTCTCGGCTTCTTTTTGTGGAGAAAAACAACTTTTTAGACGAAGGCACGGGTTTCAACCGTGAATTTTGGAGCTTCGACAAGATTTATTAACGAAGCCGGCCTGTTAGCTTAGCTCGTAGCTTAGCTGCTTTTAACCATCCAAAAATGTGATTTTGGATGGTTAAAACAGATTTTAAGATTTTAACAGATTTTAGTTGAGCCTTTTAACATCCAGTGTCTTCAGTAGAAAGAGAGAGGCATGAAGAAACGATAAAGCCGATAAATGAAAACAAGGTCGATAATGTTCATTTATCGTGCGATTAATTGATTTATTGTTTATTGCGACAGGCCCAAGTTCAACAACAACCTGACGGGTGTAAAAACGAGCTGACTTCTCCCAAAAACCAGCCGTGAAGTACTGAGCCTTCATGACAGAGTTTAACTGGTGCTACCGTCCTCCCCATCCCCTCTTTTTATTCTCCACAGAGGAGGAGAAGGAGGTCGAGGGTAAGGCTGTAAATAGGATGTTCCATGCCCTTTTCTTATCTGGAACAGCAGAGCTAAAGCAAACGCACACGTTAACGTCACACGATGAGCTGACGTGCAAGCACCAGGGCAGCAGGAAATGGTAGGACAGATCTAAATACGACAAAATGAACGCCTTCACTACAAATAAAGTCGATTCCGTAAAACCAGTTTAAAAGACTTTTTTTGTGTTTTGAGCACATTTTTTTTTGCCCAAACACTGAAACGTGATTTCTTTTCGTCCTATAAACTCATCTTCCTGGTGAGTCGAACATCAAAGTATAATCTCTGTAGCCCTTTTCAAGTTTCACGAGTATGAAAATGGCGGCGTCGTGTGTGAAACGGGTCAAGTGACAGTGCAGGCCGAGCGTTTTATCTGCTGAAACCCAAAACGCTCGTGTGAAATCGAGGTTAAACACATTTTGTCCAAAACGACGCCGTCTGATCACACGAGGCGTCAAAGCATCATCTAAATCAAACCTCGTCAACGGCTGTAAACTGCACATTTACAGCCACCGTAGAAAACCTTTAATGCTTTTTATTATTTTTAATCATCTTTCCTCGTCGGAGTTTTGCTAATATTAAACCAGGAACTGGGGGTGTCGACACCTCTCAGTAGAAAACAAATAAAAACAACAAGCAAACGAGTCTTAAAACCACTTCTCCTCCTGAGGAGCGCGTGGAGACAAAGAGGAGGTTTCTCTCTCTTTATTAGGAGACGAGTTTAGGGAGGACTGTGCGAAGAGGTATGGCCTCCCCCGACTCTCCCATCATGGTGCTCTTCAGTTTGTTGCTGGCAGCGGTGGTGCCTAAGCCCGACCCCCCCTTGGCCAGGATGGAGGGGAAGGAAGTGCTGTGGTGCTCGGCGAGGGGTTTCACAGTGGCCCCGTGGCTCTTCTCAGTCTCGGGGAGGGGTTTGGGAAGCCGGTGATACAGCCAGGGGTGTCTGAGAGCCTGGCTGGGGGTGAGGCGAGACGAGGGGTCCCAGTCCAAACACTTCTTTAAGAAGTCAGTGAAGGTGGGGTCCTCGCAGCCCTTGAGTGCAACACTCCAGTCCTTGCTGCCCGGGGGACCCCTTGTTTTGCCGCGGCGGGAGCGGGACCCCGTCAGCACGGTGGCCCCCGTTGGCAGGGTGTTGACTCCACAGTAGCGGGGGTGGCCCTTGGAATTGATGAAGTTCTTGGCTCGTTTGGCCTGCTCCAGGAGCGTCTGCGGGGGCATGCCCAGTAGCTCCATGACACAAGCCAGCTGGTCGCCCTCGTCCTCGCCGGGGAACAACGGGTGGCCGGTCAGCAGCTCGGCCAGGATGCAGCCGAAGCTCCACATGTCGATGGGGAGACCATAGCGAGAGCCGAGGATCACCTCCGGGGCTCGGTAGAAACGAGACTGAATGTACGTGTACACTCGCTGGTGCTCGAAGCAACTGGAGCCAAAGTCGATCACCTAGCAGAGACGAGGAAGAAAGACGCAGTGGAAAAAAATGAGCAGCGCGTTCACGATAAGGAGTTTGTGAAACCTCGCCAGGGACGTGAACGTTTTACCTTGATGCCGCTGCGGCCGTGCTGCTTCAGCAGGATGTTCTCCGGCTTCAGGTCGCAGTGGATGATCCTGTGCCGGTACAGGGCGTCGAGGCACTGCAGGATGGAGTGAGCAAACTTCCTGACCAGAAGCAGACTGAAGCCCTGGAACTTGTTGCGCTTGATCAGCTCGTACAGGTTCATGCTCAGCAGCTCAAAGGTCATGCAGATGTGGTTGCGGAAGGTGAAGTTTTCCAGCATGTGCACAACGTTCATGGTGCCGTTACGATCCTGCTTGCGCAAGTGCTCCAGGATGCGGATCTCTTCCTGCGCTTGCCGGTGGAAGCGCTTCTCGTTGCGCACCATTTTCAGAGCCAGGTGCTGATGCATCTTGTGATCGTAAACTTTAGCCACCTGCCCGAAGCTGCCCTTACCAATGATCTGGAAGAGAGAGAGAAGAAAACAATGTTGAGTAACAGAAAAAAAAAAAATCTTTAAAGTGAACACTAACAAACGTCGCCTCACTTTCAGGAACTCGTATCGGTACGCCAGGTGGTCGTGGGGAACATGGATGTATCCGCCCTGCTCGTCATCATAACCGCAGTTGTTGTTGCCTCCAGCGACGGAAGGCCTTTTCTTGGCATTGGGTCCCACAAAGTAAACACCGGGGTAGGAGTGGATCTCCGTCTGCTCCAGGGTGGTGAGCTGAGATCGGTAGAGTCTCAGAGCCTGGTCAGGCGTCAACGGGCCGTAAACCTTGCTTCCTCCCTTTCCAGCGCTGAGTGAGCCAGAAGAATTGCTGGAGCTCTTACTGGATTCAGTGCTGGAAAAAACATGCAATATGACTGATCAGCATAAAGAATATAACTCTTAATTGTTTTGTCTTTTTTAAAAAGCCGTTGCAGTTTCCTCACCTGTCCACACTGTGCTCCTTGGACAGGCTGGAGACGGGGGCAGCCTTGGTGGGCGTCTGCCCAGTGCTCCCACCATTCTGAGTGATCGCTGTGGTTATGGTGTTGATTTTTCGGGTGATGGTGGAGTCTTCATACAGGTGCTTGACCTTCAGCTGACCCCCGCGTATGATCACCTGATCCTTTGTTACAACCTTGTTACTAATGACCTGTAAAGGAAGGATAAGAAGTTACTTAAAAGAAACTGTGACATCTTTTTTTGTCACTGCCCCAGGAAGGAGTTTAGCAGGTTTATAATAACAATATTTTAAGGAAATTTTCCTTCTGTTGGGAAAACGTTTTATTTCATTTTTCTAGATTCCCCAGGAAGGATGCTATTTTTTTTTCTTTAAATAATAAACTTACTAATTCTTTTGGCCAAATTTTACATTCATAAATGTAAATTTACTAACAAAATGCCATTAAGGATGTGGAATTATTTGTAAAATTAATAACAGACTAACAACAAAAAGCCCCTTAGGACAATTTCTATCTGTAAATCTTTGCAGATGTTTGTTTAATCGACCCCTGGTTGTTTGTTCATATAAGTGTTGTGTTCTTCTGTATACTCCATTCATTTGTTTGTTGTACACTTGTCATTTGCTTGAATAAAGATTTCATAAAAATAAAAAGTTACTTAAAATAATAAGATTAGGAAATCCAGACGGCACAGACGGTAAAAAAGGTTTGTATGAACAAAACAATAAAACTTGTGTACAAAAAGTGCTATAATCATTATTTCAATGTCCAATTCTTCAGTTATCTCAATATGATTCCATAAAAGGTGCGTTAGCGGATTTAAACGCTTCGTCAAAGCGGCTTCGTGTTTTTATTTTCATCGCAGTGGATCTGGTTCAGGTTTTAATTTACGTAAACATAAATACCAATAACCAACGCTCGAGTTAGAAGCGTTTAACGAGGAAGAGTGAGGCAGCTTTCGGTTTGTGAACTGGCACAACTGGATTTAAATCCAGTCTGACTGTAAATGCCTCAGAGGCCAAAGACCCACACCCAACCAAAACCAGAGTGGAGCAACTCGCCTCGTTTGCCTAACAGCTGGTAAAAGTCAAAGTTTAAGGCGTTATTTGACTAATAAACACCAAAATCCTGTAATTTTGTCAACCCTCATATTTAACCTTTTGAAGCAATTACATTTTTTTTAATATATCAGTTGAGGACTGCTGATTCTGGCTACACGACTACTTCAGATCTGCTCACAAACACAAAACGTGAAGTCATGTGTCGCTGTAAACTGGACCACAAGAGTTTAAAAACAAGGCTTACAGTCTTTCCAGTAACTAGCAAATTTCTGCAACCCCCAAAAATTCATTCTTCCTCACTCTCGGCCCTTTTCTTCTATTTCTCACCAGCGGAAAAACTCTCCACATGATTATGGAGCGCAGAAGGAAAAAAAATAGTCATTAAAGTTAGATTATATGCCTAGACTATAGAAGCAGTGCAGATTTACTGACATAGAGTCGGGACAACCTTCCAGCAGAGTAACACTGACGAGGACGATGACTTTCTACTTGTTTTTCTTTCATACAAACACAGTTTCTTCTGATTGCTGAGGGGTTTGGAGGTGGAAAGCCGATCTAAAGCCAACGCAACGAGCAGCAAGAAATGGTTCTTTAAAGTAGGTGTTGACACGTTCCCTTGAAAGAGGACTCGGGCTGATGGCAAAGTGTTTGTGTTGTAAGTTTGAGTCCTAAAATAGCGGCGGGTGACAGGATTGGCTTCCATAAATGTAACGATATAGTTATAACTTTTTAAGAATCCCTTCTGCTCAACCACAAGCAGCTGTTGTGCAAAAGCGATATCAGAGCAAACATCATCGATCGAGCCTCTTCACTCATGCAAACATGTGCACGCTGACACACACGAAAATAATCAAAGCTTTCCATGTGTGCTGCTGTAAATAATTGACTGAGCGACGGGTAAAATAAAATAAAAAAAGTAACAATTTGAGAACGTGGAAAGAAATGGAAGCAGAACATCTTCTCTAACAGGTATTACTGAGGGTGATGAGTCTCCAGTGTAAATCTGTGTGCTGCAGCAGATGGAGGACAGCTAATCTCTTTGCTGTCAGAGACACCCGAGTATGCTTTTCTTTGTCTCTCAGGCACACGCAGCGTTCCACAACTCAATGTAAATAGAACAAACCTGAATCCAACAGATCCAACCTTAAAAATATCCACCTTTAGGTTGGGTCACGATCAGCCTTGAGCAGCATTACTGCACCTCTCTACAGCGCAGAACTGAGTTCACCTGAATTAGTTTCAATAGAGTATTTTCACTTTTTATGTACTGAACATGGCTGACACGGTTGGCATTTTAAACGTGCTCAACTGGGGCGGGTTGCAGTCACATTCACTGGAGGACAGTACCTTTGTAAGCACGACAGAAAGATACAAAGGAGGAAAAGCAGGGCCAGAACAGAAAACGGGGCGTGACTTTGTGCGAGCCCACTGACGGCGCATTGAGACGGAGGGATGGCGATTGGTTATTTGTTTGTGGGTCACATTTTCAAGCCCAATAAATCTTTACACTATATCAAACCGGCCTTTCTGGTGTAGTGTACGGCTGTTTTTGGACGCTCAAATAAGAAAACCTAACAACAATGTACTCCAGCTGGATTGCAACTCACCATTTCAGCATCTGATGAACTTTTTTTTTAATAGAATGTATTGATTAGAAAATAAAAACACCCACAGCAAGCTGTGAAGACCCAAACAGACCAGTCATGGGCTGAATTCAAGAAAATCCAATGCAATGATGTATGGTCCCAATTACTGAAATTATGGATGCACAATATTGGATTTTTGTCTGATATCCAATATGTTAAAACTTATTTAGCTGATAACCGATATCGATACAGAGTCTTATAAGACTGAGCTGAATACAGCATCTCAGACTGAAAAAGTCTTTCGGACGAAAGACGAAAAGTTTCTACAATATATATATATTTTTTGCTTTGTTTTGTGAATGTCCAGAGGACCAGACTTGGCTTTTTTAGATTTTTCTACCTGGATTATTGAGCATGCATCAGGGTTCAGATTGCACAGTTATCCCAGCAGAAATATGATATTCCTGCAAAAATTGCCCCAGGCTGCATTCAAAAGTGCTACAGCCAGCTGCTGCTATTTACACTCGAAAGATATTTATGTAAATAACCATGTCATACAAAACCACTGATGATGTAAAGGGTTATAAAATAGCCTTAACATGAACCGCTTGAGGTTAGGGTAGTTCTAAGATGGCAGCAATCCACAATGGCCGACCTGGACTACCCATTAGCTCGTCAATGAGTCAGACTTAAACTCTATTTTCCCAAACTGAGCTTGTTCAAAAAGCTATAACAGGAAAGCCAGCAACTGTTTATAATATTTCATTAAAAACACTCACTTCAAAAGGCATGACGTTATCAGTTGAAACTTAGAAACTTAGTTGAGACGAGGTTTCCTGTATCCCATGCATGAGGAAATATGTTCCATCTACAGATTAAACCAGACGACAACAAATAATGATGACGAGGGCAGCTGTGTATAGAACTAGAGGATGCCAAACAGGATGTCAACTATTGTGCAATGCTGCGTGTTCGCGTCCTCTGTGATGTAAACATTTTAAACCCACTCACGTCAACTTTACTTTGTCTAAGCTGCAGCCAGAGAGCTGCCTGATAAAACAATAACTCACATGCCCTCAGGAAGTCAATCAATATTGCACGTGATTTCAGTATTCTCATGGAGATGAGATACAGTAAAGTCAGAGATCAGCTTCCTAATCAGCGCAGAAAGAAAGAGGGAAGGAGGTGAATGAGTATGAAGAGACACGGGGTTGACTAGGGGATATCGTTCTGAGGAAAAGGACGTCCCAAGACGCAGTCGCAGTACATGAAACACTGGCTGTGTGTTGCGTTTACTCACTGTGTGTTTGGGGATTGGGGGCAACCCAGAAGGACTGTTTACATCAGCTTCGTCCTTTAGGATGTGGTCTGTCCTCATGTAAGAGTCGTACAGGCCGTCACCATGGCGTGCTGAAGGGGCAGACGTGAACAAATAAATCAGTGTGACAAACTGAAACATAAAAAGGGTTAAAAAAAAAAAGATGTTCAGAGGTAATGTCTAAAGAATGTGTTGCAATGTCTCCATATGATCTTTTGATAGATTAAACCAGGCAAAGTCCCATTGATTTTCTCATCAACCAACCTACAATCTCCAAAATAACAAGTTCAACACTAAAATGGTTTGTTACAGCCTGACGAATACCATCAGCTAACCGCAGCACCCCGTGGGAATGAATGGTTGTCTGCCACCACATTTACAGTGAAAAGCCATTATTAGCAAATACACCATTGTGTCTATTGTGTCCAATACATTGTATCCAGAGCCAGGGCCCTGACCCAACCAGCTTAGACGGGGCTTAGGGTCCCAGATTGCTAGCGTTGCAAGTGGTATTATTGGCCTAATGGGGGTAACAGATGCCTCTGTGACGACAGCATCTTTCCATCTGTCCATTCAGGTCAAGTCATTTAAGGCACACACATCAGGTGTGCTCTGCGTCCAAGCCAACAGAGATAGATGTGGGGGCTTCGCCATTGAATGGTGCAGAGTTTCATGCTCACCTTGGTGGCATGGGGCCAAACACCTACTGTAACGGAAGCCTGTTAGTTAAATGACAAACACCCATCAGCCGTCTGTTTATCTCAACGGTCATCTTAGCTTACAAGCGTGCTGATACCTCAGCGACTCGAAGCGCAACCTGTTGCGCACGCCCCAAGCCTTTTATTTCTGAGCACGCTCTTCAGTAATATTAACGCCAACCCCAGTTTTGGCCTGTTTGAAGTTCCACCTGAATGCTCCCTGAGAGTGTTGTAACCATGTGCAGATGCGTCAGAGCCCACGTCCCCTGAGCTCCTGGACAGATTATACCTGCTGCCCGGATACAGGTGCATTAAACCTGCACAGCACAGCAACCGGTATATTAGACAACGTCACACAGACCCCCTTCTGCAAATCACCTGTACTTCCAGTACTTATAATTACGTCAAGCAACTTATTCCATGGAAAACAACTTTAAACAAAACCATTTTTTTTTTGGTATAACTGAACTTTTACACCCAAGGACGAAAAACAAAACTCCTGGAAATAAGAGTCACACAGTCATAAAAAGTGTGATTTAAAATCAGCTTTTTATCCTTCACCTCTTCCTGGCACTCCAAACTGTGCACCCACAGTATTAACCATAAATCACACCTAACAGAACCACTAAAGCAATTACTGTAGTTTCTTCAAAACTTCCTGGTACACCTAATAATAAAGTTGCCACTGAGCCAATAAGCGTTATAAAATAATAACGATAAGGGAGATGGTACGAACTACAAACCTGCTAATTCACAGATTTACTGTAAGAGATAATGAATTGTGACGAGAAAACAAGTTTGTACTTCCTGGATCATTATGGTCCAAAATATTCAAGAGACACACAGGAGGCTCAACCACTGATGAGCCTCGAATCAAAAAGAAAACATGTTTACAACATGCATCTTGTGACAGACCCAAAATCCTTCAACAAACTCTACATGTAAATACACTTAGGGGGAAGGGGGGGTTCCTGTGTAAAATCTTAAGGATGAAAAAGTTTGACATCCGGTCTGTTTTTCTATTCAGTAGGAAACAAAAGGCAGAAACAACAACAACAAAAAAAAACTTTATGGTTACCTGTTGCTATCGGGCCCTCTGGTTTTCTGCTTATGATCATCATAATTGCAGTTACTGTGTGAATCCAGCATCCGAAGTGGAGAAAAAAAGCCCCAGACAGATTAAATGTTTACTGTTAGCAGCAGCTAGCACACTTAGCCACTTGGAACTTTTCTTGTCAAAGTCTTAATGCTAGTCCAAATTCAGTGAAGTTGCGATTTAAAAAAAAAAAACTCGCGTAGTATTTAAGTATTCAGGGGTAATTAGCTCTTTACTTGGATTTCAAACGGTTTCATCTTAGTTTTAGTAAAATAAATATATATTTAAAAACAACAGCACCAATAGCCTTCGCTGCAGTCTGGAAAGAAAAAAAGCCTCCGCCAGGCAGTGGGGGTCGTCTCCCTCAGCTAGCCTGCTAGCTAGCTCGCACAACCACAAAAAATCACCCGTCCGGACTGAAGCCGCTCCCTCGGAGGAAAAACACTTTGAGTCCAAATATTACAGCTCGCTGGCCTGGCCCTCGAACCCCTCGCCTGTCTCTGACGGTACAAAGAGTCGGTCCAGAGCACCATTCCCGTCCCGGTCTGCTGACTCGGTAGTTAGCAAACAGCGATGTTGCCCCCCGCTCTCCTCCTCGAGCACCCCGGGATTACTCGTCCTCCTTCGGGACAGCTTCTTTAGACGCAGCTAGCTAATAAAAACAGACACGTTGCACACGAGCCCCATGTCTGCTGCGGAACCAAACCGAGGATCCGGTTCGCATAAAGTCATGAGCTGAAGTCAGTGCGGTAAAGCCCGCACTGTTAGATCCTTCGGAGCAGCAAAAGTCTCTTATTCGACTGAACTGTTGTTGCTAAGGGCGTCTTCACTGGGTGCCTGGAGTCAGCAGACAGAGGGAGGGGCTGAGAGGCGGGGCTTACATAGCTCCACCCCTCTGTAAAAACACGTGGAAACAGCGCCTCACAGTGGCCATCTGGAGATCTGCAGGGAAGACCTGCTATTAGTTTGTAGGCGTCATCTTCGACATATGACCCCCAAAAGGGAGTTAAAGAGTTTTAAGGTAGGGCAGTGAATGCTATAAAAGCTTTTTATTCTGCAACTAAAAAGACAAATATTGTCAAATAGTATGCTGGATTTATTGTTTTTAAAGCCGTAATTAAAAGTTGCAAGCTTAAATTATGACTTTGTGTCACATGTTTATCACTTTGAAACCTGTTTATGACTGAAAATTGTAAATATAGCTTTGCATCTTATAATTATAACTCTTTATTTTATATTTTAAACTGTGAGGCTCTGAATTTTGACTACTACATGCAATTATGATTTTGTAAATTCATTCATTCAACTTTATTTGCACAGGTTAGTCTCACTGAGCCACGAGGACTCATTTACTACTTTAATGGCCATAATTCTGTAATTTTATCTCATATTTATAACTTCAAACTCGTCTTATCTTGAAACTCATAATTATGACTTTGTATCTTAGCACTTTGTGTCTTGCAAACATGATTTTGAAAGTTGTAGCCATGTTCAGAAATACATAATCATGACTCTGTAGCTCATGATTAGAACTTTAAACGTCATATTTATATTATTTGATAATAATTTTGTCTTTTTAGTGGTGAAAATGGGCTTCCACAGCATTGGGTCAAAATGTAAAGTTATGTTTTTGATTATTTTCCAGTCAGTTTTATATACAGTACATTAATCGCTGCCATCATAATGAGATATTACCTTCTTTTTTTAAAAGGTTCAGTTTTTTCTTCTTTCTGTGATTTTTTTTGGAGAATACACAAAAGCAGAGAAAGGGAATGCTAAGATACTAATAGTGAGGCTAAATTTCATGTTATTTTTGTTATTATAAAATAATAACAAAGCCTGTTTTGTTGTGATAGCGCTTTATTTATATCAGCTATTGAAAGGTTGTTTGGATCTAGAAAATAATTTTTTTATGTTTACTTAATAAAAGTATTTCAAATTTACAATTATTTCTTCATCAGAAGTCAAGGCAGCCATGCAGGCAACAGATTTAACAGGAAACATCCCATCTTGACCATCCATCACTAGTAGGGGCCACCAGTTGACCAACACTGTTGTAGATCATTTGGGTGTAGAAAAATTATCAATAGATCCTTGAGACATTTAGTCTTTAGCTACAGATTAAACAAACCACCAGTAAACTAATAAATTGAATATACATAATGTAATATACTGTCCTTTAATTATATTTCTAAGTTTTGATCAGCATTTTCTTGCCGGTGTCCCACTGATATATTTAAATAAATGTTATTCGCGTCCATCTTCAAGGCAACACCCAGACCCTTCATGCCATGAGGAACACGTTGCACTGAAACCCGAGAGGTCACGGAGATCCAAACGAGGCTGGAAATAGTGAGAGGCAGCGAAAGGGGCGCAGGACGGAGTAGGACCGAGGCCGACGTGAGAAGGGGAGCGGGCTAAAATCAGACGGTGATCCATGCTGGGCAGAGGGTGAAGCTATTCTTAGCTCTTTCTCAGAGGTGACAAGAGGGGTCTGTCTACATTTGCTGCCATAAATATGCACGCTGACACAGCTTTAGGCCGACCTCTGGACACCAGCCAGCACTCAGGCCCACTTCGGCCACGATCATTGTGAATGGTGCAGAAAGCTTCTTGCACGTTCCTCTAAAACATGGAGCTTGAGGTGTTAAATCACACACGGGGCTTCCACAGCTGCAGCAGGACGTGGGGCCAGGTGCACCTACAGAGTCCTGTGACAGAGACTGACACCTGGGTGTTTATGGGCCTGACACCACGCAGTGAAAGCACTCTGAACACAAAGTACAACACAAAGTAGAACAAGTGTTTGAATGGATGTGAAACAGAAAGCTGCAAAACAAACACAGCTCTGAACACACAGCTGATTCACATCAGGTCTCGCCACCTGCTGGCGCGTTGGAGGCGACACACGCTGAGGTCTGGTCTGGAGAAAAAAAGAAAAGGGACAAACCTAAACCAGCAGGGTCCCTGAGGAACGCCATCCTGCATGTTTCAGTTGTTCCTCTGCTCCAACACACCTGACGTGAAGGAACGGGTGATTAATTAAAAGCGCTGAATCAGGTGTGTTGGAGCAGAGGAACAACTAAAACATGCAGGATGGCGTTCCTCAAGGAACAGAGTTTGGAAGCACAGGCCTAAACAACACATTTGGACATCTGTTCTGCATAGTCTGATAAAATTTAATCATCAAACTCATACTAACAATGTAACAATTATTAATTAATTAATAACTGACTGATTTAGAGCCATTTATTGGTTTCCAAAGTCAGTAGGCGATGGCGGCCATCTTGAATTTGGTTGGCTTCAAAAGCTATTGATTTGTAAATGTACCTCCAGTGATAACTTTCCAAGAGTTTCCTACGGTTCATGAGATATTTTGCTAACAGAGTTGACTTCAAGTTGCAAAATCTTTAATAAAGATCTTAGTGCTAATGATGTGTTGGGGATCAGTCTCAGCTACTACCACACCACATTGTAACACATTGGCTGTATGACCGAGTTATAGGCGTTTTGTATTTTTAAGGTCAGTTGGCTGTGGCAGCCATTTTGTATCAGGCTGATTCCAGCTATTTTCTTTCAGATTCATCCAGTAGTTTGTGAGATATTTTGCTAACAGACAGGTGAACACACAGTAAACATGATTGCTGCTTTGGAGAAAAAGAAATGAGAGAGTTTGAACATGAGGATTATCTTTTTATTTCATCTGAATATTCTGTACAGATTTACTCACATATTTATACGCACTTCGACAAAGAAATCAACGTAAAACACGAGGAGAAAAAACAAAACGTGGCTGTGAGACATGAAAATAAATAACACACACACACACACACACACACACACACACACACACACACACACACACACACACACACACACACACACAC
>JARVLU010001354.1:30813671-30825888 GCA_031762415.1 Simpsonichthys santanae
ATCCAGGAGGTGTGTCATCAAATGACCAATCGGCGACCTCAATTTGTCCAGAAGGTAAACGCCCTTTGCCTGTGGAGCTGGGCTGCAGCCCATCAGGGTGTACGCTTGAGTATGAAGTCTCAACTGTCTGTGGAAAGTGCGCGCAGTTAGGCCTGTCACGATAAACAACAAGTCAATTCATCGCATGGTGAATGAAAATTATCGACCTCGTTTTCCTTCACCGGTTTTATCGTTTCTTCGTGTCTCTCTCTTTCTACTGAAGACACGGCTCAACTCCGGTGCTCTTCACTGACCCTCTCTTTCTCTTTAAAATTAGTTTTGAACGTCCAAAATCACATTTTTGGTTCGCTAAAAGCAGCTAAGCTGAGAATCTAAGCTACGAGCTAAGCTAACAGGCCAACCTTGGGAATAAACATCCGTCTTGTCGAAGCTCCAAAATTTATGGTTGAAACCCATGCCTTTGTATAAAAAGTTGTTTTTCTCTGCAAAAAGATGCTGAGAACTTGTTTAATGATTTTTTTAAATTAAAAGCTTCGCATGAAAAATGCTACGCTAAAGAACTCAAATCACCGAGCGTCCATCATGTCACCATGTCACGTCACCATGTCACGTCAATGCCCTCCCTCCCATTTATCTTAAAGAGACACTGCTCAACTATCCGTCCTTAGGTTCAAACAGTCTTATACTGCCATCACATGGTCAAAAAAGGTACTACACTCCAAACAAATCAACAGTTCTTCTAAAAATGGACAATTAATTATTGTTAAATTTCAAACAATATTAACGTTTATCACAATTATGTTTGAGACAATTAATTGCCCAACAAAATTTGTTATCATGACAGGCCTACACGCAGTGTCCATGTGGCTCACAGTCCACCCCTGTATGTGGGAGCCTTTACCTGAAAGTCTGTAAGTTTGATAGAATTATAATCATTTATGTGTTGGATGAAATCAATTAGCTGTTGCAGCCATTTTGAATTGGACTGAATCCTAAGTTGTAGAGCTAAAACCTATCAAGGTGATGCTGTTGAAAATAAAAACAATTCAACGTATCAAAAGAACTGACAACCTCCTGTATCTTGTAAAAACCTTAAACAAATAAAAAAAAAGTACTTATGTTCACGAAGAGCAAAGAGCTGATATGAAGCTTCTGTTGAGTGATCCAGAATCTGAGGGGCACGTAGGAGTCGACTCGTTTCTAAAATTCCTCCCAAGTTGAGAGCAACAAAGTGAAAAGGACGTCGCAGGAATTCCTGTGTTTGTATTTGAGTTTCTAAATGTATCGGAGGCCAAGCCCTGCCCTGGCTTTCTGCATACCAGTGAGAGTGAAGCCATGACAATAGAGCTGGACAATGGTGAAGTCCAAGAACAGAAAACAAGGTCCTGTCTGGACCGGGTCACGGTGGAGGGAATGACTGAAAGAACATTGAACCAGACAGAAGTAAAACTAAAGGAGCGAAATAGCTACAAGAAAACATTGATGTTGGTAACGAGCGAGCGCTTTATGAGACTCATGACGAAGGATTAAAAAGCATTAGCTAGTTTGTGCTGATGTATAATAATTATGATTTTTTTTCTTTTCTACCTCATGTACGGAGGACGGAATGTGACAAAATGAAATAAACAAGTACATAATACATACATAATAATGAAATGTATCATTTAATTATTAAATACATCATTAAATCATTAAATATACAATTAAGTTATTAAATACACCATTAAATAATGAACTGTACCTTTTAAATGATTTATTTCATGATTTATTTAATTTTATCTCCTTCTGCCATCCAGTGTCAGCCTGAAATCATGTTAACTGTCAGCCTCACTCGTCAAACACAGTGGGCGGGACTAACCCTAACCCTGACGCCTGATTGGCTGCTCCTCACAGCAAGCAAAGACAAATTGACCACTTATTCACTTATTCACCCTTATTCATTTTTTTTTTAGGAAATGTTAACAACAGTGTGGAGAGATACATTCCTGCTGCTACATTTGATTTTTATTGTTTAAACATGAATACATATGTAACAATAAATAAAACCGGAACTGTCCCCGTTTCTTAGTTACATCTTGATAACATTTAATTTTTTTTGTCTCTGTGCTGCAAATGTCCCCAGATTTAACTTCATTACAAATTCTCCAGCTCAAAGGATTTAAACAAGATTTTTTTTTAAAAAAGGTTGAAATTTGGAAGTTAATCGCTGGTTTTGTTAACGCGAGTGCTCATTTAAGCACTTGTAATTTGATTGGTGTGGGGTGATGTCTTCAAGAATTCCTATATTTTAAAAGGGCAAATTATATGATGGGATTTCCTGGTGCTACGGCAACCAGCAGAGAAAAGTGATTAATGTCAAAGGAAATAAAATGATTATTTCTGAAGACATACTTGTTAGAAAACTTTGACTTAAAGGTAGATTAGGGAGGTTATTTAGATAGCTGGGTGGTCTCTTTACGGACTCATTATTATGGAAATATTTTAGTTGATATTTTCCTGTTTTTGAATGGCAGCCGGAGCTGATTCCGACTCATTTTACCAACACAGATATGTCAAAACTAAACTGAGCTCATTCTGTTTGGCTGAGTTGCTCCTGTAAATGGTTCCTGAGCCTTTTCCTCTGATTGTTTTCTCTATCATCAACTCTCTGCAGAAACAACTAACGAACGTTCCAGCTTGTCTTTTAACACTAACATATAGGGATGCACGATATTATTGTCCGATATAAGCGTTGAAGTTGAATATCGGACATCGGCCATTCCATCAAAATAACTCACCAATACAAAAGGCGCTGTTTATGTACGACAACCCAGTGACAAGGATGCCTGCAGCACCAGCACAACGTGATGACGTCACATGCACCTACCTGATCTGATCAGGGCAGAGAGGAAGAAGTAAAAATGGATTATGTTGTTGAGCCTACATCATACCCAGTCTGAGATATTTTTCTGACGTAACCTTACCCGAGTTACAAGCTGTCATTTTTTATGTCATTCAGAAGCTAACAGCTGATAGCACTCGGGTGAATTTTACCACAGACATTAGGGTGTCGTGTTAGCCCCGTTAGCATGATTAGTGTTATGGCACAATGGATAAAAACATTGAACTTCAAAAGACTGTCTTTCATGCACAGGAGTGCAGAGGATCCCACTCTGCAGCTAGAAACCTGGAACAAGCCTCCACAAGTGAGACAGCATCGCATGTGACTAATGCTAATAAACAACATTTAACACTTTTCATTTAATATAAGTTAAAGTGCTATACATATATGGCTGTTACTGAATATATGTCACCAGCTGTTACACCTGTTACACAATTTTTGTAGCAAATTAGCAAATAAGAGGGTTATGTTCTGACAAAGGAACACATATAAAATATCGGTATCGATATTGGTGAAATAAGTTTTAATATATCGACATATCGGATATTGGCCAAAAATCCAATATCGTGCATTCCTACTAACAAACAAGTAGGAACATATCTCTCTGGCGAAAGCTTCTCTTCATTGGCTCCCTGATCGTTTTAGAATTGATTTTTAAAGTTTTATTGATGACCTTTGAGGCCCTGAGGCTCCTGGACATCTGTCTGACCTCAGGCAGTCTTTTGTGCCCTCCAGATTCTAATGACCATTTGCTTCCAGTGGCTCTGAGGTCCGGGCCGGTCCACAGAGGTGATCGGGCCTTTTCAGTTGTAGATCTTAAAACTGCAGCACTTAGCGGTTTTTAAATGCGCTGTAGAAACACATTCAATCTGATTTGGATCTAGTTCAGTCAGTTCCTTTAAAATTCACAAACACGTCAGGTCAGTTTTTAAAAGAAGTTCCTTCGACTTTAAGTCAACTCAAAGCTCAGTCTGTCTCCTCCTGTTCCCTCTTCAGAGGTCTCTTGTCCTCCTCCATTTGTCATCACTCCAGCTATCTCCATGTCCTCTCTAACTGCATCCATGTATCTCCTCTTCATCTTTATCCTGGCAGCTGCATTTCTAACATCCTTCTACCAGTATACCCACTGTCCCTCCTCTGGACATGTCCAAACCATCTCAGTCTGGTCTCCCAGTACCTGTGCTGTACCTCTGATGATCTCATTCTTAATCTTATCCATCCTTGTCACTCCTAAGGAGAACAACGTCTTCATTGCTGCCACTTCCAGTTCTGTCTCCTGTCTTTTCATAATTTATAGTGTCTCTGTCTCCAGACCACACAACTTAGTTGGTCTCACCACTGTCTTGTAAACAGTCTGTCTCCTTAATATTTTCAAACGGTTATGTCCTAAAGATATTATTGCTTTGCTTAACAAGTTGTTTTTATTAATTTTAGTTGCTCTGTTTTAAATTGTTTTAGCTTTATTTTTATTTATTACTCTCTGTTTGTGTAGTTTTATTCAACAGCACTTAGATCCAACTTACGCTGATTTAAATGTGCTTTATAAATAAAAATTACAATGATAAATGGCACATTATATGATCAGGTCTACATATTTTTATTCATCTGTAATAAATGATTCAAATTTGATCAAGTAGTCAAACCTAAAAGTTTGTGTTTTACTTTGGAGAGCTCTTTTTGTTCCTCTAAGATCATCGCGCCGTGCACACTCAGTCTCACATGCAGAAACTCTGTTTATTGAATAAAACAACTGAAGCTCCAGTGAACCATTCCAGATGTTTCGTTTCTGTCTGATCAGAGTAAAGTTGCAGGTGACAGATATCAGACACTTGGCATGTTATCTAGTTCATCAGTGATGTTCTGATGTCAGGCCTGTCTGTGAGAGTCATGCAAGCGTCACACACTCACAAACACCCACGCGCCACCACGCAGATGTGCACACAGCCTCAAGGCGACACGAGTATGAGAACAGACACGAAAGGTCATCTTGAGATGTCTCAACAGCGCTCTGGATGCTGAGCCACCTTCCCGACCTGTCTGTTTGCAAAGCAGCTTCCTGTTAACCCTTAGAGCACTCTGCACAGAGGAAAACACACCCTGATTCTGTTTCACAGCTCAGAGGCGACTGTGTACTAATGCTGCCACCAGTGTACACACACACACACACGGGTACAAGTGTGCGTGAGCATACACTTGTGTGTTTCCATGACTTCAGAGATCACACTGACTTATGTTACTTTCTTACATCTAAACTCCTGTAGACTGAGTTGAATCTTTGTCTGACACTAAAACCTGAGTTCATCACAACCGTTCACTTGTACGTTAAAGGAAACGCTTTAAGCTCCTATCCGCTGTCCTACCGTGCTACTCAGAACCACAGGTCGCAGTCCGTCAAAGAGCTAGATTTATAATGGTTTGCATTCTTTCATTTTGAAAGAGCTGAACTATTGTTTTAAGCATCAGTTATGAAAAACTAAAGGATTTATTAGGTTATCTGTAGTCTCAGTGGGGTTCATTGTTCTTATACTTACTGTACATGAACATGAAATTTATTTTTTTGACGCACTGTACTGCATGAGTCTGAATCGATTTAAAAATACCAGAAATAATTCATATTTAAAGTGCCTGTGAAATAAAAAATGGCAAAAAAAAAAACAAACTCCTGAGTCACTATCAGAGTTCAAATATTGTTTCAGTAAACAAAGACCAGGAGTTCCTCTTTTAAAGAGTTCCTCTTTGATGTCACTTCCTGTTTCACTTCAGCTGCACCAAGTTGAAAAGAAATTAAACCAGTGATGTGACAAAATGTGTAAAATAATGTGCATTATGACAAATATCCAGCTGCTGGACATGAACACCAGAGACCCTCGTGACTCAATAAGGAAGAAGCTGGTGAAGACAATGGATGGATGTTAATGTTTTCTTCCACTTTTTGGATTTGTGGATATGCATGTCACATGCACGTTAACGCTGATAAAGTGAGGAATGCAAAAGGGAGAACTCTGCGGTGGGGAAGTACTGTGCTTGGACAGTTCTTGGCGTGCACACAACTGAGATGTGTTAACAAGTTGGCTGATTGAGGCATGAAACTGTAACTTTTGCATTTAAAGCTGTATTCCTGCTTTAAATGGTAAATGGACTGCACTTATATGTCCCCTTTCTATCTCATCAAGACACTCAAAGCTCTTTACAACACAATCTGGGCCCTCATTTACCCATTCATACAGCACTCTATTAGATCTCTACAAAGAATAATCAGTGCTTTAGATCATTCATACACCGATGGGACACACATCGGAGGCAATGACGGGTTCAGTGTCTTGCCCAGGGACACTCCAACATGTGACTGCTCTGCTGGTGGGATCCAACCCCCAACTCTCCCATTGGAGGACGACTGCTCTAACCACTCAGCCACAGCCGCCCCTTTATTGACGTTAAATGGAGAAACGACAATGACGAGCCACTCGATGTGCAAGTTTCCAGCAGGAGAAGGTATGAGAAGCAGTGGTAGCTACAGCTGGAGTCTTGAGCGAAAGGCATTTCTACCCAACATGAAAGAGGGTCCATCTCAAGCTTTGATGCAGAGGAGCTGTGTCTACATCCGGTCCTTGAAAACTGATGCTTGAGCAATACATCTTCACTTTGGAGCCGCAACAGAACGTGATCATTGCAGCCATTCACACGTTCAACAGGTCCAAAACCAAACGTGTGGAAACATGGAAGAGAGCGGATCTGCGTACTCAACATTTTGACTCCTTTAGTTCATTTACTTCCAATGATCTTGTTTGAAAGAAAGCAATGTTACATTGCAGCGCAGAGCAAAACATTTTGGGGGATTTTAGGCCCAAGAGGGTCTATAGTCATGGTTTTGTTGGAAGTGTGGCAAGGATGCATCAAGACACATCAATATCTGTTTTATTAAGGTCATTACAACCCTTTGAACTGTAATGAAATTTATTGTCTATGATGCTTCGAATTGTATCGTTTAAATCACTGACAATCCTTTATGCTCTCCCAACAAATCAAACTGAGCTAAACGTTGATTTTTTTAAAAACCTGAATCACATTAAAACCTGTATTTTAAAACATACAATATAAAAATTAGCACCATCCATCCAAACCTGATCGGCTCTCATTGACGTACTATGATGAACATCGTGTCATGTTCTAGCTTTGCTCACACCTTCTTGACACAAGACCCAGGCTAAACTTCTCCTCACAGGAGTTTTTGGTAAAGTTTTGTAGAACTGGCCAGAAGTTCGTGTTTTTTTACGAAGAAGAGCACTTGGACAGCAAATTGTCGTTTTGCTTCAACTGCTCTGCTTCCAGAAACCGGCTGTTGAGGGAACACGGACCGCTTTGAAGAGCAGTTGGTCGAGGCAGTCCGAAAAGTGTGGCGCTTTCTTCACGACAGATTTGTGGCCAAATGGTGGAAGCAGGGACGGAGAGGAGACCCTGATGGAAAGAAACCCATGCCATGCTATATACTGCAGTGGGCTTCCCAGGAGCTTTGCGCCATTACATTGTTTTCTGGATCAAAGAAAACTGAACAGACACATTGTAAATGATAGTGCTTCTATTCACAGGACAGCCCCTTGCATACTTCATTTCCATATGCAAACACAGCTGAAAGCAGAACAGCCTGCTCTGTGAGGACTGCAGGGCAGTGTCAAGGGAACAGCTCAGGTTTGATGATGCCGTGCACCTCCTCCCATCTGACTATGTGCTCCCGTGGTTATAAGCCTCCATGCTGACAGGCCAGACAAGCTAACCTGAATACCCGTTTGCGTCAGCATAGCAGCAACCCTAACTCTGCATGCTGACAACACAGCTGGTCAATTATTCAGACTGTACCTTCTTCAAGTCAGACACCAAAGCGAGTGCAATCTACTTGATTGACACTCGATCACCAATCGATCACCAGAGCCCGTTGGAAAATGCTCACCAACGAAGAGGGGAAGTTCTACATGTGGCGCAAATGGTTCATCGTGCGATTATGTGTGAAAGCAGATCAGAGGGGAATATTCGAAATTGCAAAAAGTGCCAACAAAACCATGAGTTGCTATGGCAACTACAAAGTAACCTGCACACACAAGCGCGCCACATTTGCTTCGGTGCACAAAGTATGAGCTCAGTTTCTACAGAAACCTCTCCCACTCGTTGTAAAGAGGAAGCCATGATGGAGTTAGGATCATTAGCGTCTCTGCAAACACTCGTTTATCTCTGCAGCCGGGTCGCGTTCAGGGATGAAACCGTGCAGGGCCCGAGTCCAGCCGTGTGTGCGCTCAGGCCCTGCTCGATCTATACGGGTCGTTCGCTTGATAAACGAGCTGCCCGGAGCATTATGGTTGATAAGTAAATCTGGCAGATCAGCGTTTACACAATGCAGATGTGTGACGGGAACACACGCACACACCTAACAGTTTGCTTAAACACCACTTCCTTCCTTGACTTCTGCTTTCTGGCTGCATTTTTTTTTTTTTTTGTGGTTCAAACAAACATCAGTTTTGTCCCAGTCTTACTGAAACAATCAACCGTCTTGTTCTTCGAGTCTGTCACGGAACAGAACCTCCTCCATTAGTGACGGCGACCTTTACCTTCGCTGCATGCTTGGGTTTGCGGAAGAACGAGGTCTTGGCGGTGAAGAAAGTGAAGTCCTCGCTCTCGTCATCCAGGCTGCAGTACCCGCTGCTCATGCTGTTGCTGCTGGTCATGGAGGGGGTCATCACTGTACTGACAGTCATGGAGAGGTCTATAAGGGCGACTACGGCGCCGCGGCAGCTTGCCGACAGCTCGAGAGGTGTTGGGTTGCCTCGAAACGAAGCGACGCTCAGCCACAATCAGAGTCCACACGCGTCAATCGTTCCTCCACTCATCCAGAAGAAGTCAGCGCTCCTCCTCCGATGCCGTGCACAGAGCTCGAGTCCCACCTGCTCAGGTCAAACAGGTGAACTCGACTTGGATTTGGCACTTTGAGTGTCACCGGAGAGGGAACCAGGAAATACGAGCTCAGACGTGTCACTTCCTCCTGACGAGCGTGCGCTCGAGAACGCTGCGACGCTGGTGCCACAAACAGGCCCTGCAGCACCTGTTAACAGCTGACGTGAACGCACAAAGTGTGGGAGTCCTCCTTGCACGTATAGGTGGCCGGTGGCGTCATGGAGTCAGCTTACAGCGAACCCTGTTCACCTGAGTGCACCTGTCAAACCTGCAAACAAATGAGGGCGCGCATGCAAAACCACATCCGAAGCAACAAACAGCTCAGCTCGAGTCCTGACGGCAGAAGGAGATTAGTTTTGCATCCGTCAGTGGCTGAAGTCAAGCGCGAGCAGCAGAGGATGTTTTAGCTACAAGATCCTTTCCTCCTCTATCCATCGCTTTGGCGAACGGGTTCCTCCCACACGAGCTCTTCTCTTTCTCACCCCTCTCTCCTCCCTGCCTGTCTCTGCGATCGTTTTACTCCCTCTGTCTCTCACAACCTCCTCCAACCATCTGTGGTCGAGTGCGTTACTGGACTGCGAGCACCCTCCCCCCCTCCCTGCAACTGCACCCTGCAGAGCACAGCCACTTCCTCTCGCAGACGACGAAAGCAGCAGAGAGGGAGAGGCGTGAGCAAACAGAAAGAGAAACGCTGATGAGCAGGAGATATGGAGCCTCACGACTCTTGCATGTGCAGAAGCGGCGGAGACAGGAAGCAGCAGCGGGGCAGGGAAGCATGGCCGCTCTGCGTAGTCTGACTGGAAACCAGCGCAGCTGTCAAGAACGAGGCGTCCGTGTCAAAGCATATTCAAATCAGGGTAAATGTAAAGATAAAGCCAGTCAGGAAGAAAAATATTAATTTATCTGCCAACTTCACGTTAAACAAGTAGGTTTATGCAGATTAAAGTAAGATTAGGAAAATATTGATCCAGAAAAATGAGACTATAGTGACCTTTGACCCTACATCGATCGCAGGAGCTGCCCTTTAACTCTGGCAGCGACCTCCCTTGTCAACAAACAGCTAAAGCTCCTTTCATCCATAATATTGATTGCACACATCTGCCAGCGCTCGCTGCTCTTATTAAAACGATTTTAGAATCTGCACCAAGCCAGAAAAGGGAGTTTTAGAAACGCTGTGAAAAGGCGACACACGAGACGTCCGTCAGGTCCAGTTCGGCTCGAGAGGGATCCAGAACCTCTATCCACGTTACGGTGGAAGACAGCGTGCAGGGGGTGGGACGCTACGAACACTCATCAGTACACGTGCACGCGTAGCGAGCAGACGTTCCTGTCGGTCAGTAAAACCTGCTCAGTGCATTGGATGTGAGATAAACTGCAGCGGCGTCTGTGCATGTTGGGCTGTAAGGGGATCGGTTTTTGCTGAGACACACAATAAGCAAGAAGAGGGAGAAAACCACCACACACAGCTGCAGCTATAAAACTGAGCCGAGGGGGACGAGGACTGCAGGAAATAATAACCCGTCATCTGTTCTCTAGTCTGCAGTGCCACTGGAGTGCAAACTACAAACCAAACCGCAGTCTGCACAGAAACACGCCTTCATCACAGAGGTCAGAAACCTGCAAGACCAACTGGGTCAAAACCATAATCCTCACCTGCAGCTCCGCATTATCAGCAGTTATCACTAAATGTTGCATTTGTCTAAAAATTAACAACCACATATAAATATCTGGCAGAAGATGCTGAGGAAACTGCTCCAGATTCTGAACAACACGTCACACCCGCCTGCACCCTGGACTCTTACCATAGCACCTTCAGTCAAAGACTGAGACCACCGAGGTGCTCCACAGAACCCCACAGGAAGTCCTTCCTCCCTGTGGCTATCAAACTTTTTCAATTCCTCCCCATTTCTCTACACACAGGACAATAAAATTAATCCTGAACTACAATAAACACTAATCTGTTTTGGACCTTTGTTGGTATTTTTATATTCTCTGTTATTTGTTATATTCTGTATTATCCCTTTTAATTCAAGTTTCTTTGCATAATTTGCATGCCCTGCGACTTTTACGCCGAAACAACGTATTTATGGATTTTTTTTTTCCATATTTATAAACCAACTTTTGGCTGAGATATGACCGTTTTCATTCATTCCGACTGAAAATATTGAACACTACCATTTTCAGCTGCTAGATGGCACTCGAGTTGTTTGGCATGCCGTTGTATCATATAATAGGTAAAAGTGACTGTTAATGACACAATCAGCTTGCCATAGAATCCACCTTGGTTCTACTCGCTGTTTGGAGCAACCATCAAATCAGCTTCATTTCACTGCGCCGCCCTGGCGAAACGCAGCGAATTTGACCATTGAAGTGCGTTCATTATGTAAATGTTCAACTGAGACGCACCTTTGCTATAATTTCAAGCAAACAAATTATTGTTCTTAAGTGTTGATTTTGTTAAAATTCTTGTTAAAGTTCTCGATTTCTGGCGCAACACCGGCCCACATTTCCGGGTGGTCAGCAGCGACACGTAAGAAACGCGACACGTCGGCGGTGACGCGTAACAGATGTGACGTATACAGTGACGCGACGTATTTATGTGTTCTTCCACTTTATTAGACATGTCTGGACTGATGCGACTTATAGGGCGGTGCGACGTGTACGGCGGAAAATACGGTATGTTCCTTTGTACTGAAACTCTGGCACGGCAATTTCCTGCGGGATCAATAAAGTTTGATCTTATCTGAAATGACTGTTTCCATGTTTTTCATCATTTGTGGTTAAAATTTATCATTTTCATGTGGGAGCTCTGCTCAGCCAGCCCCTGCTCCCACAGTCAGACTCTAATTAGCCACACCTGTGAACCTGCAACTTGATGAGCACGAGGAGTATAAGAGGACTCAGAAGACACTCAGCCAGCGCTGGGGCATTACCTGCCGACGGTAGTCTTGTTCTAGCTTTGTGCCTCCAGCGAGTTACCTTTGATGCCCTGTTTTCTCGGTCTTCTGTGGATCTCATGCTCCACATCAGCGGCCTCCACGCCTTCCTACCACTTGCCGTTCACCCTCACCTCTTTCACCTGGAACCATTCGGCTCAACTCTCCCCACACCCGACCTCAACCACCAACACTTCCAGTCCCTCCCCTGGCTAACTGCATATATCTCACCTTGTAAATAAACTCTGTAAAATGATTCTGAGTCTTGGTCTCTGTTCTCATCGGTCCTTATATCTGGGTATAGACACAACTGTCACATTTTAACAAAGTAACACTTGTTGATTATGTCAAGGTGATCTCAAATTTAGGAATTAGCCAACTGTATTTAGTTTAGTTTAGTTTAGTTTATTTGTTCATTTAAAAAAAAATACAATACAAAACAATCCCATGAACAATAACG
>JARVLU010001354.1:30876226-30887138 GCA_031762415.1 Simpsonichthys santanae
TTCGGTTTCGTTTTACGGCCGAAAATCCACGTATACGGCCGCGGATACGGCCGGATCCGGTATACGGCTAAATCGGTTTACGGCCAAGCCGTTAGAACGGATCTCGGCCGTAAACCGAGGACTACCTGTAATTGAATTTGTTTCGTTTTCATCAGACTCGATAACATTTTTGCTTTTTCTCTTTTTGAGTTTTGAAGAGGAAATAGTTTTTCTATCAGTTTCTAGCTTTACCCCCAAATAAAATATGTACTTAAAAACAATTTTTTTTTTTCCAGATCTCTACACTGACTTTGTTGGACAAAGACAGGAGAACAATCTTACGCGTCTTGAATAACGATGTACTGGTGTGGCACCAGTCCATCCACCCCGTTGTGCCGACCCTCCCACCAGTCGTCGGAGGCCCGCTGGTACAGAAGCAGAGAGGCGCCCTTTTTGAACGACAGCTCCCGACTGGTGCGGCCCGTGTAGTCGAAGCGAGCGATGGCCTCGACCGGCTCAGACTCTGAAACAGCCAAGGTGCCTGAGATTCAGAGGATGGAAAACAGGAGCCAGGAAGCGGTAGAAGCATGGCAAGAAAACGGGAGAAAAATGGAAGAGGAAGGGGTGCCAGATTAGTGCACAAGCAGTTAGTGCTGCTGCATTCGCTGACTACCGTATTTTTCGGACTACGAGGCGCACCGGATTATATAGTGCATTAAGCAAAACAAGTTAATTTTGACAGATTTTTGAGTGCACAAAAAATTGGTTCAAGGTCAGTCACAATAAGAAAGAAAATACATAAGGCACACCTGATTATAAGGCTCATTGCTGATTTTTGAGAAAAATTAAAGGATTTTAGGTGCGTCTTATAGTCCGAAAAATACGGTACACATAAAAAACAACTGAGCAACAAAAGCACAAAGTCTGTTGTTATTAGAGGTTAAAACCACAATAACAAATGAGCAGCAGGACAGATCATAATGAACGGCAGACAAAATGAAATGTGTGGTTTTAGGTATTCAACGTTACGCACCATCTTCACTGTTGTGGCCGACAGAGATGGTGTCAGGTGCTGGCTCTTCCACGTGGGGGGGTTCACAGTGTGGACTGTCACTACAGTGGACACAGAGGAGAAGAAATAAAAAAAAGACGCATGCTAAACGTTCATGGTGCACACCAAGAGCAGAACTCCCCTTCAAACCCTGTGCACTCATTACTGGTCAAAATACGTATCAACTTTTGCATTCATGCCATTTTTAAACAGACAAGAAGGATCCACGACGCACAACAATACAAAAACTGCACTGTATTTTTGCTTAACTCAGTATTAACTCCATCTCTGCCTGCAAGTAAAATATCTCAGGAACATTAACAACCACAAAAACAGCTACAAGTCGGTCATTTTTACAGACATTGAGCTGAGATGGCGTGGTAGTAGCCAACAGTCATTCACAGCACATACTCCAAGCACCAAGAGATCATGCAAGGCGACCCGAGATATCCCAATGTCATATTTTTCGAAGTTTGACCAAAACGGTAATAACTGTGAACATAAATGTTTAGTTTAAATCCCTGCCATGGAAGGAAGGCAGCGGGCGATTTGCCTTCCCTCAAAGAATCCTGGGACTTTTCCCGCTTCCTTTTCATTTCCTGTATTTTTCTGTGTCACATGCTGAAACAGGAATCTTGAGCTAAACGTCGTTTATTTTTATAAATACATCTGTCATCTGCTGCCATGTTTCTAAATGGAATAAGCACCGACTGTGTGTCTTTTCCCTGAAATGAAGCTGGTCAAATAAATAATTTCCTGGAGAAAAATCCGAGTTTAACAAAGCCCAGCCAGCCGGTGTGATTAACGTGTTTGTCTTGACGTTCCACAGCCCAGAATTAAAAAATGTGGCTGCTTCAGAGTTCACAGGACCTCAGTGATTGACAGTAATCATAACTGTTTGTGCCACTGCTCGTCGTTAGAATATAATAAAGAAACTTGGCCATTGTGAGCACTGCGCTGTAGGGCGTTCATGCTGTGCACATCATCGGCTGATGTGGTCAGGCGCTGCTTTAATCTCTCCTGTGACGGACAGTAAGCTGATTCTCGTGGGCCCCCTAGTTTTGAGTAGAGCAGACAAGCTGACCCCCCACCCCAAATCCATCCCCATCCTCTCCTCATATAAAAAATCCCTAGACTCGACATTAGCTCTCACCAGAAGTCATCTCCGGCTCCAGGGATGGTGTAGACGGGGCCCTGCAGGTCCTGCGGCCCCGGGAAGATGGTGTCGTGGTGGATGATGATGGTTTTGATGAGCTCGTTGACGTGAGCCTGGCAGGAGACCTGGTCGTTGCCTTCGGGGACAGACATCAGGGTGGGGCCGAAACAGATGGCCAAGTTGTAGGGGTCCATCATGTTTTCCTCGCTGTACTGAGACAAGCTGTGGGGGTGGGGGAGATGAGGCAAATTACAGTAGTTTTATGGCATTGTCTAAATCCCTAAAATAAATGTACACAAAGTCACAGGAGCAACCACTGCTGGTCATTAGAAACCCAAAGAAAAACTTTTGACCCATCCAGTCCAACAGCAGAAACCACAGAGAGGAGAGGGACTCATGAAGTGTGTTGAAGGAAGAAAAAGAAACAAGAAGACTGGGGGGAGGACAGTGAATAACTCCTGTACAAGTGGAAACTCCACCGTCTCCACATGAGCTGTCTGGTTTACTCAAGAGTCTCAGAAGGCAGCCCCCCCCTCTCCATCTTGTCCTCTTTTACGTAAAGGTTTATTTTTTTTGTACTTGAACAAAACGGAAGGCTCATCTCCAAATATGCAGATGCGTGCACGTTTGCATGTGTCCAGGTTTTATGTTGTACCCATGTTCAAAACAGTGTTGGACCACGGAAGGCCTTCGCACAGTTTCCTTTCTTAAAGTTCAGATTTTCTTTAAAAGACAGATAAAAATAAACTTTATCAATGTTTGTGTCCAAGTACAAATATTTAATTTATTCTAAGAGGAAATGTTTGAACAGTGGTCAAGTTTTATTTTCTGCATGTCCAAATATCATTCCAGAAGAATGCAGACAAAGATGGACAGCAGGGAACAAAACTGTGAAAAGAACAAAAAAAAAATACATTTTTTCTAAATGTTTACCATCTTAAAGTGCTCATTGAAAACTATAAAACAGGTTTAAAAGTTTATTTGGAATTATATCAAATGGTGCAGTTTGAAATAATTTACTTGAACGGTTTTCCAGATATGGAAGAATCAGACAGATGGAGATTGAATCATGGAGAAGACAATTACTGTAGGTGGAAGTAAAGGACACGGACGCCCTCTGCAAACTGAAATACCTGATGAATGATATTTTATAGCGTACCTGGACAAAATGGTTTTATCTGTTATATTTTACAAAAAAACATACAGGTAAATGTATCCCACTTTTATGTCTACAGGAGTCCCTTGTTTATCGTGGGGGATCCGTACCCTGATAAGTGAAAAACCACGAAGTAGGAATACTTGTACAAGTATAAGTAGTAGTTTATTTTATTATGCATATACAGGTAGTCCCCGAGTTACGAACGGGTTCCGTTCTTACGGCGCGTTCGTAACTCGATTTGCCGTAAGTCGGAGCGCCGGCCACATGGCGTACGTAACTCCAGATTTTCGGCCGTAACTCGAAACCGAAAGCACATGGCAGCAGTAACGTCTTTTTAAACACGTTTTTTTTCAATGTAAAACAACAACTGCGCACTTAGAATGCCGTTTTAATGTGTTTCCAAGCAGCTAGCTACCAAAATACTGTACCCTAAAAAAATCTAAAAAAACATAAAATGCTGCATAAAAAAGACAACGTAAGGTGCGATGACGTCACTGGGGGGTGGCGCCGAAAGTCAGAGTTGCCGTGGTTTATTGAGCTTTCAGTAAAGAGACCAAAGCTTTGGACTGAAGTGAATCTATGAAGCCTAACGAGGAACTGTATACGATACTGGAATATAAAAAAATAAACTTGATATGAAGAAGGAAATTAAAGCCTCAAAGAGGAAAGTTTTGAATTCCTAAAGTAATGAAAGATTAGCTTCTGCCTCTGCAACTTGATATTTCATCACAGTTCACACTAGACCTCTTATAAAAGGTTAAAGGATGTTGAGATTTAGTGAAAATGTCTAAATATGCGAGTGCGGTTGTGGAAAATTGAGTCTATGAAATACGTGGATTGCAAGAGTGTATTTTGAACTGCTGTGATTAAGATTGTTCATTATAATAAAGAAAAGGCATTTAGTTATGATTAAACGTGCTGCTTGCACACATGAAGTTCTGCTATTCGATATTTAACTCAAAGCAGGCTGTTGGCTCCTTAGATAAATAATGGTATTAACTGACTTGATATGTATATGAGTGTTTCTGTACAGTGCCATGAGACGACTTCTGTTGTCATTTGGTGCTATAAAAACAAACTGAACTGAATCTTTAATTCTATTTTTATGTACAGTGCCATATTTTAGGACAAAAGTCAATTTGGTGTCCACTAAATAAGGCACTGATATGAGGTAAAGACTGTGCAAGTTCTTCTATTTCATTAGAAATAACTACAGCCTGTTTCAAGCCGATCATAATTCAGTTCACTGCAATAAATTTAAATAAGAAGAGTTCAACTAATTTCAATTAATTACAAGTCAGCTCAAATGAGTCAGGGGGTCAGTCAGTCAGGTCTCCCTTTCACGTCTCCAGCTCGTCCAAAATGCTGCAGCTCGACTCTCAACAGGAACTCATCGGTTTGAGCACACGTCACCAGTTTTGTCCTCCCTTCACTGGCTCCCTGTACGTGTCAGAATTGATTTTAAAATTCTCATGTTGACCTTTAAGTGTATAAACGGCCTTGCACCTTCATCTCTCTGAGCTACTTCAACCATATGTTCCTTCTCGGGTGCTGGGATCATTTGAGCAGCTGCTTTTGGTGGTACCAAAAACCAGGCTGAAGCTCAGAGGAGATCGGGCCTTTTCAGTCGTGGGCCCTAAACTCTGGAACGGATCGCCCCATAACATTAGACAGGCCACTTCACTTCCTGTTTTTAAATCTCTTTTAAAAACACATCTGCTTCCAATGACAACACAGTGTGACTTGATTAGCATTCATTGTTTTTTGTGTTTTACTACTGATGCTTTTAATTACATTTTTTTCTTTAATTATTGCCTTTGATCTTGTTAAGCACTTTGGAAACAGCTGTTTTAAATCTGCTTTATAAATAAATTTGACTTGACAGTCAACAACATCCTTTACACTACAGTGAAGTGCTGCTGACCAGTGGTGCTGATCTCATGCTGCTGATTTATATCACACGCTGTGTTCATTCGTGCTCGTCTGCTCACACAGACTCATGTTCGTGCTGCTGTTGTTCAGTGTATTGTTTTTGCACTATTAGTGTTTAGCGTATTTCTTAGTCATATCTTAGATCTTATTACAGTTTTTTCTTTTCCAATTTATACTTTTTGTAAGATGTAACTGGGATCCCGTGTACACAATTTCGTTCCACCACATGTACCACATATGATGAGAATGACAATAAAAAAACCTTGACCATGAAGTAATAAATGAAACACAACTAATAAAAATGCACTTTCGGGTAAACTTTTCTTCTGGGTGTCCTGCTACTCACTGGTTGAGGAAGGCGAACAGGTATCTCATTATAACGAGGGTTTTACTAGGCAGGCCTTGAAGGACTTTCTTGATGTGGACCGCCCGCTCCTGCAGACTCTCCATCGCTGGAAAACAAGACAACACCGCCGAAGAGATTACTCAGACACTCAGGCTTAAAACAGACACACAACCTGAGGAAGAGACACTCACAGACACAGGAAATGAGGTCATGGAAGACTTCTTTAGGGAAGAGGGCGCGCTCCAGTCCTCTGAAGTAGAGCTTCAGCACTCCGGCTATTGAGTCGATGTCGTGGTCATTCTGGTCCCCTGCTAGCGGGTCCTCACCTAAACGCAGCCAAGAGGAAGAAGCTTCTAATGTGTGGTTCTGTTGTAGAAGGCGCTTTGAACGCCCTTAGTTTGGAGATTCAGAGTTTAATTCTGACCAGATAGATGAGCTGACATCAAGCTAAAGACTTTCATAGCTTGTGACTTTGACTTAAAAACAATCTTAAAACCTCCATCAGTTTCACTTCACACAAACATTGCAGGGGAAATATAATATTCCATCCAAAAGTTCAACGTTCATGCTCAATAGGCCAGGTGAAAAAAATCCAACAAAGTTAAGTCAGGTCCTCTGGATGTTTTCTTTGTGTTGAAATGTTTCGTCTTTCATCCAAACGACTTAATCAGACAGAGGAACTAGAGCTGTGATTTTTGGCCCGAGCCCCCAGCTCGACCCGGCCCGAATTATGTGCTTGATGGGCGGGCTGGGTCGGTCTCGGGCTTTTGATGCAGTTCTACGAATGATACAGCACAAAGAAAACTAAATAAGAATGCACAATATGAAATTGTGTTAATCTACTTGCAGAGGAGGAGGCAGTGAGTTTATATGTTGAGGATGAGAAATAAATAAAATAGAGAGCAGAAGTTAATCAGACTGTGAAAAGAGAGAGTAGCGCTGGCGCATTGTGCAACAACTGCATGTGTGGCCCCGCCCACCCTGTTCTTATCACACACCTGAGGATTTGCAGTTGACTTACAACAAGCAACATAACGGAGTATTAAATAAAAGCTAAAATGGAAGAACTCACTCTACAAAGGCAGCACAGTGAAACCTGCTGATGTGTCAGGTCAGGTGCACGCTCAGGTCCGACCGGCGGTTGAAAGAGGTAAAGAAAGACATCATCTTTATCTTTAGAGTTGATTTTCTTTTTAAGCTATTTGTTTTTTTGTATGTTAATATACATTTGGTGACTTGTTAATAAAGAAGAACTCTTATATCTTCCTTTTCTTATTTTTTTTTTTTTTTATATCATGTCAAACTGATTTGCTTACAGTAAAAAAGCTTATTTGAAAAAAAAAAAAAAAAAAGTTATTTTTTTTTTCAGGTTCAGGCATGTAATTACAATTAGTTAGTCGGGTCGGGTCGTAAAATATGCATACGGGCTAGTGCCGAGCTGCGTCCCATTTTTTCAGCCGGAATGCACCTCTACGTGGAACCATGACAAACTCAGTCTCATAAGTGGCTTACTCACATATTGGGCCAACTAGTTTGATGGTGACAAGATGGTTTCTGGAGTCCCCCCTCTCCCCCGTCAACTCCTCTCAGGCAGCCATATTCAAAGTGGTTCAAAACATCAAAGTTCATGCTAAATAATCCTGTCTCAGAGGAGTAGTATGGGGAGAGGGCAGACTTCAGAAACTGGTTGGCCCACTATGTGAAGGTGCCATCTATGGGACTGAGTTTGTTGTGGCTCCTCGGACGGATGGATTTGGGTAAAAGACAAAACGTTCATCAGACCAGAGGACCTGACTTAACTTTGCTGAACACACTTCTGCTGCACTATTTGCAGAACGTAATTTCTATCCAAGTACGTAATTGAATAATGTAAAAGTGACAAACATCTACAAGTTATGTCCAAAGAGCTATCTAAAGAACGTGAAATATTAATTGTTCACAACCTTCCCACAGAACCCCACTCAAATGATCTGAACTATTACTTTAAAGAAATGAACACATAGACATTATGGTCGATGCATCTTGTTAGTGTAGTTTCACCTCGCTCGAAGGCATTCTTGATGTCGTTGACCTCCACCTGAGAGCCTGACACTCTGAAGATGCCCTCATGCTGCAGACCTACACACACACACACCTCTTGTACGTTATCATTCAGGATATATATTTGTTGGTTTTGCTGTTCAAATATAGGAAGTTCTGATTACGTTCTCAGTTCAAGCCAACACCACAACCAATCACGCTCCCCCCCCTAAAAATGAAACGACCAATCACAGCATCAAAGAGCTGATGCTAAACCTATCGCTTCGGAGGAGAATTTCCTCACCATGGTGACTGATGAAGCGGATGCAGCTCTCGACCATCAGCGGAATGGCTTCACCTGAGTCCTGAAACAAAATTATTCCTGTTCAGTGAAGACATTATTGGAAAAGAAATACACACAGAGCACATTTTCCTCACAGGCATGCCCCCACATGCATTTACAACAGTGCATGTGTTTAAGAAAAATTGATGTGAGACATGGGTTGGACACAGCGGGCGCAGCTGTTGCTAGGAAACCATACTTTCCCCTTTTCCCTTTGTTTGTTTCGGTTTTCCAGAAGTCGCTCAGACGTTTGACTGTGCAATATTTGCTGCACGATAAATGCAGCAGCAGTTTTATCAACGCAGCTGCAGTTTTATTTGTTGAAGATATTTAGAAAATAAATAATATATATATATATATACGTATTATCTAGTAAGTCAGAGCTCAGGACAGAAAAATAAACAAATCTGCCCACAAGGGGGAGCTACAAACATGAGGTTCCCTGATGAGGAAGTTTCATTTTCATCAACTTCTGATTTAAGATGGGGGGGAAACATAAATATATGCACTCGGTGCTAGATTTATCCGCCATAAATTAAGGTTCACCAGCGTCTAGATGTCAGAGCAACTCGGGGGCCAAAGCTGCTGTGAGAAAATGTGGTTTGAGAGAAAAACGAAGCGGCAGCGGCTCTGACTGAGCAGCCAGAAACCGCGCAGAAGTACACACATCCAGATAATTACCTGCTTCCGTACGGTCGAGTTTCTCCTTCCACTATGAGGAGAAAAAAGAAAAAAAAAAAAAGAAAAGAACGGCACTCTGTCATTACGCCTCCAGTGAAACTATTTATAATCACAACTCTGGTAATGCTCTATTTGTATAAACAGACACATGTGCACATGTGTTAAAAATATCTGCAAACAGCTACACGGGGAAAATAATGTCACCGACTGCCATGGGATCAGGTTGCAACACTCAAATGGTTTTTGCACGTTTACTGGTGGGAGCGAGCATATTTTCATCCTTCACCACACCTACCTGGCAAGGCAACAGTCAGTTTTCTGACCTGCAGGAAGGGGACGCAGGAAGAAGAAGAAAGAAGTCGGAGAGAAGAGAGAAACAGAAAGAAGCGTTTTAATAGAGGTGAAGAAATATTCATCACAATGATTTACAATATCACTAAATATTATACAACACAATATAATGCAGTGCAGTCTGAAGCCATATACTATATGTGAAATTATACAATATGATAAAACACAGAAAAACAGGTCTTCCACTCACAATACACACAAACGTGCACACGGGGTAGAGGAAGCTCTGACTTGTGTGACCAGAAGATACGGCCCCCACCCCCACATTTAAAAACACCACTGTCCCCACGTATGGTCAGTGTCACTGTGACCTTCTCTTGACTCGTACACAGCTTGTGATTATTTGATATATTAAACTCATTCTGCTTCACTGCTGTGACCCTGATGTGTCCCCCACTGCACAACTCATCTCTCAACCACCCCCCGACTCCTTTTCGCTCCTCCACTCATGCAGATGGGAAAAAAGGGCCAACAAGCAGAAGGTATGAAGGACACTCACTCTCTCCTATGGTCTTCTGGATTAAATCATGCTTGGCCTCCAGCTTGGTGATCAGGCTCCTTCCTTCTAGGAACTCCTTCAGCTTCTATAAAACACACAAACCAACAAAGACTTACTATATTTGTGGATTCCATTAATTTATGCAACATGCCGAGCGTGCATATCTTTGTCCAATAGACGCTCAACTTCAACTAATGTTTGTAAAAAAATGATCTGCGACCAAAGACGTCACTCACTGTGAAGTAAAACTGCTCTGTCTCCTGCTGATTGGCCCGTCGCTTGGCCAGGCTGGGTTTGCTCAGGTAGGATTCGCTGAAAGTGGACTTCACCGACTCCATGCTGTTGCTGTGGTGGAAGCACTCGGAGACGTCGTAGTCGTCCACCATCACCATGTCCTGAATAGTGGACAGAGTGGCCTCCATGGTTTTCTTCACCTGGTGGACAGTGGAGAAATTAAACGAAACATGAAGAACAAAAAAAAAAGTGGAAAAAGTGCTGTTTTCACAACAAAGCCAGAAAATCGTCTGACCTCTTCATTCTCAATCTTCAGAGTGGAGAGGCGAGACTGCAGCTGCTGACATCTCTGGAGAAGGTCCTCTTCCAGCGGCTGCTGTGCACACACAACTCCCATCTAAAAGCGCACACACACACACGCATCAATAAAGATGAAGCTAATTTTTAGACGTTCTCTATCTTTGACACAAATGAGAGTGAGAACCATACCGTGTCTCCCATGTGAGACTGGAAGTCAAAGCGAGCTGGTGGACAGAAGACGTTGTTGTAGGTCTCCATGACTTTCTGTTTGTCCCCGTTGGGCTCCAGACTCTCTGCCATGCCTTCCAGTGTTTCCAGCCCGGTGTGTTTGGACGCCTCCACATTCTGCTCTGCAGATAAGTACGTCCTCAGGGCGCGATGCAGACTAGCATGGTAGCCCAGGTCACAGCACTGCCACACACATGCACAATGAAATAATTTGTTGTAAAGATAACGGTGCACATAGACAATGGTTTTTCACTTTATGCGTTGTCCCCATATCTTTGCAAAGCGCTGTGGTACTAAACATTTATTAGAGATAAAAGCAGATCCAAAATCTGGATATTAATCAAGAGCAATATGTCTTTAAATGGGATCTAGCAGACACGTGGATGGTTTAGATGAAGCTATTATTTTTGACAATTCAGAGATCAACAGGACAAAAACAGTACAAACCTAAATCAGGTTCTAATGACATATTTTTTGTTGCCTCATCTGATGGGGAACCAGAGGTGATAGTAGGAATGAGGGTTTGGATTTTTTTCCCCCAATTGAAATACAGGTTATCCTCGACCTACGGCGCCATCGACTTACGGCGCTCCGTACTTACGGCTCCGCCCCCAGTGACGTCATCGCGCCGTTC
>JARVLU010001354.1:30888583-30903199 GCA_031762415.1 Simpsonichthys santanae
GTGGAGCCGTAAGTACGGAGCGCCGTAGGTCGAGTGCGCCGTAACTCGGTGACCACCTGTATATATATATATATATATATATATATATATATATAAATTATTGTATTAAAAGCTTAATCTGGGATTATACGTGTTTAAGGCAGCAAACGTCTAAGCAGTTTAAATAAAATAATGTGGCCAACTGGTGTATAAGCAGTTATGAACTCTGAGAACAGCGATTTATTCACCTGCCCCAAAGAGTTTCTTTCTGTGCATCACCTGCATGTGCTCAGGTAGTGAAGCTGTCTTTATGCAGCAGATTATTTCTAACTGTTCACAGATTAATCTGAACAGACAGCTGAGTGGTTTAAAACGTCTTCTTTTCATATTAATGAATCCCATTAAGCTTCGGGAAAGTTTTTACATCTGCACTTTCTTCCTGCTCTAACGCGTATCCACGCCTCAAAACGAAGAGCTCAGTCAAAGCTGCGGCTTTGCTCTTAGCTCCGACTGACACTGTGGTGCAAAACCCATGAAGCTGGAAGAAGCACGACCTTCTGACCAGAAACTGGGATCTGATGAAGCAAAAAGAAACTTAAATGAGGATAAATAATTTAAAATACCTGACTCCGGCCTCCCGTCGCTGCTCATGAACTCCTGCATGCGTTTCTCCAGTTTCTGCTGCCGTCTCCTCTTCATCACCACCTCCGGGTTTGAAATTGTTCTGGTGAAGCTGGTCTCAGGCATGTCCTTATAAACCTCGGCCGCCAGACGATTGTTTTCCCTAAATAAAAAAAAATAACAATAAAATGGTAGATAAATGTCAGTGAGCATGTAGGGGAAAAGAAAAATGGAGGAACAGACGGGTCAGAGTTTAATTCACTACTCTTTCCTCTCTGCTGCTTTCTTTGGCATAAAGAAAATCCTCTCGAAGGACAGAGGACGTGGAGGAAAGAGCAGAAGACGAATGTGTTTCTCACCCGTCTTCACGGCCCAAAGTCTGTTCATCTCCATCGGGGATCCGAGCAAACTCCTTCTCCCTCTTCTTCTCCTTCTTCTTGTCCTTCTTAGACAAAGTCCTCTTGAAGTTCTGTATCACGCCATCTTTCTCCTTCTCCGGCCCGTTACTCTGGCTCTTCTGGCGCAAAAAGAAAATTGCAGATCAGTTCCAGCGTGTAATAATATACAGTATTAAGATATGAACGAATGATTGATCAAATGTGGAATAAAGCTTAAAGAGCTGCAAAACCTTCTTGGAGAACAAACTCTACAAGAGCCTCTTCATGGAAACGGCTCTGCATACGGCAGAGGAGTTATTTAAGCTGCCGATCATCGACATCTCAGAATAATGTGAGCTTTCATGAGTGGAGCAAATGTCATGGAGATTAGGAGCGATACTCAGTGAGGGTAAACTGTGCACTTGACAATTTTCCATTCTAGATCCTGCACCCATCTGATCACAAGCCCCGTCTGTCATCCCTTCATCACGTCTCTGAGCAGCAACACCCACTCACCCTACAATAAATCAACCATTAAAGCTCAGTCACTACCTCAGTGAGGAAGGTTTTATTTTTGTCAATACACCAAAGCTGTTCTATGATTCCAGCCGTGGATCCTCATGAAAACGGTGAAAAAGAAGCTTTTTTGAAAACGGGTTCTAGAGGGAGAAACTGTATCCTGGAGGTTTTGTGCAGAAAGCACAAAGATCCCCTCTAATCGAACCTACAACCTTCTGAAGTCTTTTTTTCTTTTAGTGTTTCACACCCAGAGTGCAAGCTTTAAATGTTCGCATCGTGCACGCCACACTCAAGCCTGACGCAGGTACATCAACGTTTTGGGTCAATTTTGGTGTTTCCATGTGGATGAAGACATTTGTTTAAATTATGTCATGTTAATGAGTTGTTGTTGTTTTTTTTAACAAGTTTAAATACTGTTTTGTAAAAAAAAATATTTTTGTGAACATACTTTCAAAGGTCTTGCTTGTAAAAAATAAATACATTAATTAATTTTATGTGTACCGGTACTTGTGCTAGAGCTGTCATTTCTAAGCCAGGCCTGAAGACCAGCACCACCCAACTCAAAATTTGGGGCAGACCAGGCCATAATAATGTGCTGGATGGGTGGGCTGGGTCATGTCAGGTTTTTGATTGCGTCAGCGGATCAGCCGCGATCCAATTATATGGCAACATGGCTTGCCATAAAATCCAATTATATGGCAACATGGCTTGCCATACAAACCAGCTGCATGCAGCCATTTCACTGCGAGCTGACCGGCCTTGAAAGAGGTCAAATAAAGTTCAGTTCAGATGGGACTACACTGCCGAGAAGCAGCCCGTTGACAAAATGGACGTTCAGCCGCTGCACTCAGAGGACACGCGTGGCCGACGACCCAAACAGGTGAGATCCCAAAGCAGACATGTCAAAGCAGGGTCCGTGTCTGAATAATGCAGAATGCAGGCAGGAACAGGGACTAAATGTGCCTTGACGGCCATGAAAGGACCACCACCACCTCAGCTCTTATCTTCTGCCCCCTTAGTCACGCGCGTCCGCCGACCGGGTTCGGGTTCGGACCTGTGATTCCTGTTAATGCGTCGGGTCGGGTGGGATTCGGAAATGATGGCTACGGGCTGGGGCCAGGTTGGATTTTTTTTGGGCATGAATTCAACTCCAACTTGTGCCCAGGTTCCTACATCGGCTCTTATTACCTTTTCATTTATTCTCTTATGAAAGAGCACTACGTCTAATGCAAAACATTATTTCCTCATTGATTAAAAACGAACTATTCTGGTTTAAAAAAAAAAAAAAAAAACTCTGAGGTCGATACAGAAAACTTGAACTTGTCGTGTCTCTTATGTTTCAGTGGCATTAACTGATGGTCGCAGCCTGGACTTCCCAGGCTGTTGTTGTGTTTATTGTGAAGTGGCCAACAGGTGCAAACGTGCACCAAATGACAAAATGTGTTAGAAACTCATAAATGATGCAAACTCCAAAATCTATTTAAAAAGCAACACAATGACATCAAAGGCAAAGGAGGAGGAAAAAAAAAAAAAAAACAGCATATACCTCCTTCTTCCCTTCGACTTTCTACTGAGCATCATGTTAATGTCAGGTGGATCTGGTCCCAGATGACTTGGTGGTCCAGCACATTTTCATTTTGTGGAGTGAGTTTGCAGAGCTTCTTGCAGTTGTTTTGGGTCGTGTGTGTGGTGGTGGTGGGGGGGTTATTAGTGTTTTTGGTATTTGCATCTTCTGTGATTGCAGAATTTTTTCTTTTGCAGCGTTTTCCTGTTGTGTTTGTGTGTTTGCATTATTCATGCGTCTGCAGTGCGTTTCACTGCTTGCTGCGTGTGTACACTTGTACTGGGATTTCAAACATCAACATCTAAATGTTTGAAGACAACATGGCGTGCCATTCTGCCTCATCTGTTATGACATTACTACAACATGCTCCACTCTGATATTCTAATAGATTTAAGTGCAGGATGGAGGTTTTTTCCGTTCGGCTCCCTCCTGAGCTCACTGATTCACAGTCAAAAGACCGAGCAGCTGACCTTGGGCAGGATGTCGTTCTCGTTCTTCAGGACGAAGCGTCCCTCTCGGTCGTCTTTGTTCCAATTCAGCTGAACAACAAGAGGCTTCTCGTCCAGGTCCAGCTGACGCTCTTCTAACGCACGCATGAGAACACGAGTTAATCTCAGATCTGCCCGTTCCTTAAAACAAACAGTTCATCTGTAAGACTCACCGCCGCTGACGTGGACCTCGTACAGGGAGTACTTGGGAGAGGAGAGCATCCTCATATCTGGTCTGAACTTCTCAGCCAACGTCTCAATGACATCCTGCGTCGTCGCTGTGCTGGAGACCCTGATGCACTTTGTGGCGAAGTTTCCGGCCACCCGGTCCTGGAAGTAGAACCGCATCACGCCATGGAACTCCAGGTCCTTTAAAAAAACAGAGGGAGGCAGAGTCCATCAGGTCTTTATATAAACTGGAGACTGAGGACAGACTATATGGATTCAGGACAACCTCGTGTAAGTTCTCGAGGATTTAGTAAAATCTTTATTTTAGAAATAAAAACAAACAAAAATAAAATTTGTTGTTAATAATAGGCTGTGAATATAAAGCAGGACGGAGAGCGATGAGAGAAGAAACAACACTGCCTGAAAAACTGCAAATTAAAAGTGTCAGCAACAAAAACATTAATTTAATAATTATTATATTAATTAATTAATTAATATTTACAGAGCAGGACCGTCTCACCCCACAAGAAACAAGTTTTCTACACTACGAATGACTCCAGTGACAAAAGGACAATCGTACACCTACGGAGTAAATAATGGTCATTAACAGGCTTCATGGGATATTTCAGTTTTAAGTAAATTAAGCTTCAACACCCTATGATATAAAAAAAAATTCTTGACAATTTAAAATTTCGTAGATCAGCTGAAGATAATTTATTTAGTAAACTTAAAGTGAAACTACACTGTGACTAAGACTATCTGAAAGCTCTGTGAAGATCGCACAGATGCAAAGCAGAAATCTGAAGTTTGACCCACAGAAGATAACAAATGTTGCTGGGCGATTAAATGTCTCAGCGATTATTGAATAAATGACAATATTGTTTGAAATGACAAACATTTATAATTAGTGTCTAATTTAAGAATAAAATGTTTGTCAATTTGTTTTGAGTGTAGTACCTTTTTTGACCACTGGGTGGCAGTATAAAACTGTTTGAACCGAAGGATGGATAGTGAGGGAGTGAGCAGCGTGTCTCTTTAAGAAAAATGGGAGGGAGGCCCCTTGACCTGACATGGGCTGTCTCTCCTTCCTTTCTTCAGTTCTCAAAATGGCGGATGCTCAGTGTGGTTTGAGCTCTTTAGCAAAGCATTTGTCACACAAAGCTTTTAATAAAAAAAAAAAAATTAAAAAAAAATATCCGTAAACAAGTTCTCAGCTTCCTTTTGCAGAAAAAAAATAAACTTTTTACACAAAGACACGGGTTTCAACCGTGAATTTTTGAGCTTCGACAAGACGGAGTTTTGTCCCGAGGTCGACCTCTTAGCTTAGCTCGTAGCTTAGCTGCTTTTAACGATCCAAAAACGCGATTTTGGACGGTTAAAGCAGATTTTAAAGAGAAAAGAGAAAGGGAGGGGTCAGTGAAGAACACCGGAGTTGAGCTTTTTGTCATTCGGTGTCTTCAGTAGAAAGAGAGAGACACGAAGAAACGATAAAGCCGATAAATGAAAATGAGGTTGATAATTCTCATTTATCATGTGATTAATTGACTTGTTGTTTATCGCAACAGGCCTAATAATAAAATTATATATACACCTTACCGTATACTAGATACCTGCATTTAAATACATTAGGGCCAGAGTTTACAGTAGGATGTCTGATTTTAGGTATAGTAAGAATAATAGGAAGATCAAGAACCAATTGATTATAAACTCTTAAATTACAAGAATTAAATAAAAACAACAATTCTGTGTTATCACACAGCCTGCTGCTCACATCTGCAAAGCTTTAAAGACTAACCAGGCCACTAGTGATGATGTCATCAGCTGTGATCTGAACACAGGTAATAAAAAAATATAGAAAGGTTTAAAGTTACCATAATATTGCACTGATTTTCCAATGGGGACTGCCAGCTTTTGTTTGGTAATAGTCTGATTAGACTGATCTAATAATGATATTTACTGTAGGTTGCTTCTCTATGGCGGAACATGAACTTTGTAAATTGTGCAACTGATGTAACATTCATGTAAACAGGTGCCTGTCTGAGCGTTCACAAAGGAAGTCAAATTTTTACTACTTCCCTAGTTTTCCTTACAACCTAGGTTGATTAGATTAGGTTACTTATCTACAGTTGAATTGTATAGGTTTTTGTTTGAAAGTTTAAAAATAAAAAGATCAATCTTTGTCTTAAACAATCAATCTATAGGCTCTCACCACTAAAAGTGTCAAAAGTAAACCTGTTGTTGGACGGGCAGGCAGTGAAACGTTTTATGATCAAGCAGAAAGCACACTGGTTCACAGATGTTTCTTCTGCCACTGGCTGTTTACGAGCAACCACAACAAACTTTAAAAGCGTTGGGAAAGCAAAAAGACGAAAGGACAAAGGATGGCCACTTTGCGCACTTCATTAGAAGCACTGAAGCTAATGTGAAGACACTGATCCAGGGGAAATCACAAATAAGGTCACGCAGAGCTAAAACCAGCTCCTACAAGAGGTGCTGCTGTGCTTTATGTACTCACGTCGATGATGTCGGAGAGGTCATGGATGTAATATTTGAAGACGCAGCTGTTGGTGGCCTCCAGTGCCAGCAGGTACTCGTTCCTGGCCTTGATGGCCTTCAGCTTGTTCTCAGTGTACTTAGCTTGTCTCTGGATTCAAGAAAAGGAGGAAGAGAGAGAGAGAAAGAGAGAAAGTAAAGCAAAGAAAGGCAGGGCTGCGGTGACAAACAGCAGGAGTAGGTGCTAGTGAAACAACTCCGTATTGGTTTGGGTTGATAAAGTGTGGAATCGTATTGATGTGACAAGCTCCAACAAGACAAGGTTAGCAATGATCCGCCTATAAATTATTCACAGACGTATGCACGTCTTTGTGACAACAGGTGAGATGCTCAGAAACAGCCATCATTCCCTCCGCCGCCCTGCTCACCTTCTCCTTCATCTTCTCGATTTTTTTCACACTGGAGCGTCGGACGACCTTCTCATCGCTCTTGATGCTGGCCAGGGTGTCAGGGGAGCGCGGCGTCTGGCGATCTTCCTGTCGACTGGAGCGTCCCATCTGCTTCTCCTCCTGCTTCTCCGCCTCCTTCAGCTTGGACTCGGCATTGATGCTGTCGGTGTTGTTCATGTGGTACATCTTCATCACCTGGGAACAACAATGGAGAAGTGCAGATAAACACGCTTTACCACTGGAACTGCAACTTTAATCACAACATCTGGCTCTGCTACACCAAACTATTACACGTAGAGGGTTCTGTGAGTTTACAATAAAAAGTTAAACACAATAAAAGAGCATTCATGTACGAAGCAAGCTTCATTTGTGTGACCACAACCACAGCAGTCGTTATATCAGACTTTCAAACGCACTCGGACTCCGAGCATACATGTGAGCGTCAGTCAAACCAGATCTACTTCTGTCTTTTACTATAAATATAATTACAACATAAGGCTTGCTTTTATGGGACTAGCTGACCTCAAGCTATGCTATGGCTCGCTTTAGTAGAAAACCAACGCAAACAAAGCGTCCAACACACTCCGACTGCCTCAGCCTTTTGGTGGTATGGTAAACATGTGGAACCAGATGACATCGTAACGTGACACAAACAAAAAGAGTGAGGCCTCATGGGTGTAAGCATTAAATTATCACCATTTAGCTTTAAATTAATTAAATTCAAACTCTAGTTGTACAGGTTAGTCTCATTGAGCCTCGAGGACTCATATACAAGAGGCACCTGCTTTAAAGAAAGAACACAGATGAGGTTCAGACGGTGCTTTAATATATAAAGCACAATTAATATTTTTGCAGAGATCCTGTCATAAACAAGTTACTGAAGAAACTGCACTATTTAGGCCACATTTCACGTAAATATATATAATTAAGGCAAAAGATGTCACTCAAGAAACATCAGTGACAACACCAGTGGATTTTTTTTTTTTTTTTTAAATAAGCAGTTCTTTGCTATTTTAGATTAAGGTCATATGAAGCAGCTTTAGCATCACACACACACACACACAGGGAGCATATTTTTAACCCTTCATATAAAAGAAAGTATTGTTTCCCTTTCATCAAGAGTTATTGAGTATAGGTGGGGGCAACTTACTGTGTAAAGTTCAGTCAGAACTTTCAGCAGGTCCTCTTGCAGTTGTACTCCAACCTCTTTGCTCTGAAAGGACAGAGAGAAAAACACGGTAAACAGCTTTAATCAGGTGATCGTCAACTGCAGGTCAAACCCACCTGTTCGCTCTGATTCCATTTTTATAATCACATGAAAACAACCTATTCCTCATCATAATTCTAGACTATGTCATGGAGACTGTGAAGAGGTCTCGAATCCAGATAAATGGGCAATGAAGTAATGAGCGTGACGGATTTGTGCAGCAGATGTTGAAGGAGGAGGAAATGTAAGAAATGTAAGAATAAAAAAAAAAGAGAAAGATAAAATGGCGATGTAAAAACTCTGAAGAAAAAAAAATATAGAAAGATATGCCAGGGAGGATGGAGAGTAACACAAGCACGACCATAATAAAGATGTAAACACCAGGAGCCACCAGTGAATGATAACAGAAACCCAGAGGTCAGTAAACACCACATATTTAAGCTTACGCGCCTCACACACAACCTCATTCTGAGCTCTGCTCATGTTTTTGCATAAAAATGTCAGGACTGGCCCAAACTAGCAAACGGAAAACATTTTTACTAAAAGTAGCACGGAGAGTTTTTTCTGCAAGTTTCAGCTTTTTCTGTTATTTCAGCTACTATTTAACTGTTTTTATGCTAATTTTAGCTTTTTCGGCTGATTCCACATTTCTTGCACTCATTTCAACTTTTTTCAGCCTAATTCGGCAAAAATATGCACTCTCCACTTCTGGTAACAGAGTCTTTCTGATTTGTTTTTGCTGCTTGTCAGCTGTTTTTTTTTTTTTTCCCCTTCTTCCTAATTTCAGCTGTTTTCAGATAATTTCCACTTTTTTGTGCTCATTTCTGATTATTTCAGCCTATTTGGGTAAACATGTTCTTTCAGCCTTTTTCTGCTAATTTAAGCTTGTTCAACCTTTTCAGCTAGCTTGTTAGCATTTTTAGCTAATATCAGCTGTTTTTCAGCAAGTTCTTCAGCAATAAGCATGCACACTGCATTTTTGCAAGAAATGCAGTTTTTCTAGTTATCAAAGGTTTTTCATAACATCAACACCTTTGAGCTCTGTAGGCCTCGGAAATATCCAGATGTTTAGGTCAAAGCTGGAACTGAGTAAGGAAATGAGCCGCTGTCTGAAAATGACTGATTATGCAGAAGTGGAACGACATAAAAAATAAATAAATAAAAATGTTTCAACAGTTTGATATGATTTTATCGTGATAAAACAAACAACAAAGAAGAAAACCGCCACTAATTCTGAGGATTGTTTTCAGGAACGAGGGACCAATCAGATAATAATTTAAACAACCACTGTTTAAAAGTAACAGGCTTTGACACGAGCAAGACGCACACATTTACACTTTCGTTTCAGCACAGACGTAAATTCAAAGCAGGCAGGTTAGAGACTGCAGGATGAACAAAAGGATTCTTGGTGGAGGAAAAAAAAAAGGCGAAGAAAGTAACAAAAAAATGGACAAGGATTGCGGAATGCAAGCAAAAACAGATTTTGCCAGCGCATGCTGAGCATCTGTTTTTGCCTGTAGAAAGGTAAGGAACGGGGGGGAGGGGGTCGCTTTAAAGGTTTGTAGGTGAAGTGGTTAAAAAAAAAAAAAAGTTGGGATAAGGAGAGATTTGGTGGAAACGGGGTGGATGGATGACATGCAGACAAGCAGTGCTGCAGACGGACACTGCAACATGAGGGAGAAGTGTTGTGAGGCGCACACTTTTTAAAAGTACTTTAAAGAGGCTCGTAGTGGGTGACAGAGACCAGACCACAGCCAATCAAAGAGCAATCAGGCTTGCTGGAGCCCTCCTACTTGTAAACAGTGGGTGTTGACCTTTGGACCCCTCAGTTTGCTTGTGGTCGCCTGGTCTAGCTCAACAAACCAGCACCTGGCACGCTTCATTAGAGCTGAAGTCTGAGGCGCAGCTTAGACGACACGTTCACTAACACGATGTGTTGCATCAGAGCTTGCACTCACAGACGGGATCGTCCACAAACACATCGGTTCTGCAGCACTTTTCATCCTGGAAACAAGTGTGATACGAACGCACCGACTTCTCTAATACGAGCTGCGGTGTGTGTCGTAGCCTCCAGCACTTATCGTCGTCACTGCCTAAAAATGTCATAACTGAACTAATTACACAGCTAATTAACCATTCAAGCATTATGTGGTAGCATGTGTGCAGCTTGTTTTGACCTTGTAAAGACAAATAAGCGGTGCAAAAAAGAAAGTAATGTAAGTAAAGGCCCAGCAGAATGTCTAATAACCCAGTAATTATTAGTAATAATAAAAGAATAACATGTTGGAAAATATAGTAGTAGATGTTTGGGTCAAATCTTGAAAATGTCATTATGCACAAAGTCACAGTCAGAGTACCGTATATGTTGTGACTTAATATTAGTTACTACCTGCAGAGTTTTACCTCCACATTTGCAAAATTTACAGATTTATAGCCATTTTTTGTTGGTCATGTTGATTGGCTGAAATGGGTTCACTCAAAAAGTCCAATCAATCCTACTTTGTATCTATCCCAGTCCATCTGATGATTATTTCCTGCAAGTTTCATTAAAATAATTTCAGTGGTTCAGGAGATATTTTGCTAACAGACAATTATGCGCACACCAAAAAAAACACAGACGCAAAAAAACATTATTGCCAAACCTTCAGCGACTAAACGTCTTACTTTTGTCTGATGTTTAGGAAGACGGGAGTGAAGATTGGCATGCATTTTTCATGCACGTGAATAATCTGTAAAAGGGAGCTCGAGAACAGCAGCAGGTTGGACATCAGCTGACTGACAGTACATTCCCTACAGATGGATTTACTGTCCACACACGCATGAAAAGTCAAACTTCACTTCACCTCCGGGGGCTTCCCATTCATGACATTCCTCTCGTTGCAGTCCACTCAGCTGGATCTCTCCTCGCTTTGATCCTTACCTTAAACTTACCCCGTACTGGTCTGACCTAAAATAAATTGTAATTTTAAATCCAAACCAAAGCTCTTTGAAGTGCCAACAACCTGCAAGAATGACCTCATCCTGCAGCAATGCTGGCACACGCGCAGTCAGACTCGTGCAGAACAAGCAGTCTAATTTGCCCATCGTGGAGATGAACCACCACGTGCCAGGAGGAGAACTCTGCATCAATATTTGCTTCATATTGCACAGCTTCCTGTCTTTTCTCCTGCTACTCCTCCACAGGTCACCCCTCTCATCTCTTATCTGCCAGTCGAGGAGGCAAAGATCAGTAAGACTTGTGTATGAAACACAGACTATAAACTGCAAAGGTTCAGGCTTCAGCCGACGTGCAGTCAGTCAATAAATCAGACGGAACAAAAAAGCAGATGTTGGGGAGGTGGATGGACACGGCTCAAATATGACATGGATTCTGCTGCAGCATTTGAAGAGGACCATTCACCTTGACCCTTTAATCCTCCTCGTCACACCTAAAGAAAGCAACACGATAACCGCCCAGTAAGGCTCGTGTGTCTGTGAGGAGTCACAAACCACGACTTGTTTCCATCTTACTGTTCCGGTCAAACGTCTTTAAACGAGATGACAGGCGATGTCTTTCCAGTCACAGAGTGGAGCTCCTGCTGCTACAAGCTGACCGTCAGCTGAAGGACGTCCGAATGACGGGAGCATTCTCCTGAACTTTACCAACTTAAAAAAAGTTTCTGCATCGTGAAAACAACACAGTCACAGTTTGACTATCACCAACCACTTTTTTTTTTAAGTAACAAAGTTTTAAATTTAATCTTGTGATTAAGTCAAGATCTCTGAGCTTCAAAATAAGAAAAGCTGATCATTCAAAAGCAGCTGACACTGATTTAAACAAAGTGACTGTTCTTTTACTAGTTTTATATATTTGTGACTATAAACAAGTATTATATCTACGATCATTTGTATAATACTGTTGCATTTTGGTTTTTAAATAAAACAAATTATTGTGTTTTAATCACATTTTGCTGAAGGGTAATAATGTTTTTGCTTGTGTTTGTCTTTTGTGCAAAATATCAGCTCAGTTAATTGTACAGGTATTTGGCTAAAAGTTTGATGAAGTAGTTGGTGAGAGTCATCGTCAACACATGCTGCAAGCACCAACAACTCTGCATGAGAATGTGTCCATCATTTACAAGGTTGGACCAAACCATCTACAACTCCATCCTTTCTGGTGATCAGATGATCTTGATTCAAACTCTGACATGTAGTCATGCTCAGTTTTATGGGGGAATGGTGGCGCAGAGGTTAGACAAGGTGAGCCTGTGATCAGAAGGCCGCTGGTTCAACTCCCTGAACCAACATCAAAATGTGTGGGAATGGTGAAGCACCCACACCTGCCTCCGCCATCATTTGACCACTCTGGACCCTTGAGCAATGCCCTTAACCCCCACCATCTGCTCCTCTGGGTGCCCTAGATGGGAGCTCTCTGCTCCACACAGAGGGCTGTGGTAGCTCGATGGTCTGTGGTTGCATCAGGATGGGCATCCGGCATAAAAACAGTCGCCAAGTCTTCGTGCGAGTTAGTTCACTAAGAAGGAAGCAGCCGAAAGTCAATGCTCAGTGCGAGTGTGTCTTTACCTTCTTGAAGAGGCGTCCCGAGTCCTCACTGATCTGCGCGAATCGGGGGATGATGTTGTTGAGGTAGAGGTCGGACAGGGTGGCGTGGTCGCGGCTCTCCCTCTTCACCTGAAGCAGCAGCAGGTTCCAGCAGTTCACTGGAGATAAAATAGTCTGCTCCTTCCTGCACGCACAGAGACAGAGAGACTTAAAATGCTCTCAACGATGCTCGAGCCTTTTTTTGACAAATTAATTATTTTCCAACATTTTTATCCGCTAATGCCACCTTTTCATATTGGTGGGTTGAACAGACGCGTGCACACGGATACAAAAACACACACTCATAGAGAACTCCTAGACAGATTTCACTACTAACCAACAGTATTCTTCTATTTTTATTTATTTTTTACTCACAAACACCCACAGAGTGCATGTTGGCCAGCCTAAACACAGAATTTAGCCCGACTGTAAAAAGCCAGCAAGAAGGCATAAGCCTTCCCCTAAAGCACAGCTGTTGTATAAAAAAATGAAAGTACTAAAGTAAAAAAAGGCACATAAAGAAAGCTGCAGCTACAATAAAATAGTTGACTCTTTGCTGTATTGACTTTGTTTTAAGTCATTACAAATCTATAACAAATATGCCTGACAGTCAGATATCCCGCCTACACAGCAACACAACAGTTTTTACAGAGTACACACACACACACACATGCTGTTTGACTGCACAAGTGTGTGTCTACAATGAGTTACGAGCGATTTACGGATGATCTAGTGGGTAAAATGGATTATGAGTGAGTGTAAGTGGATGAAAGATGGCCTTTGTGTCATTAAGAGCAGCTTTAACTGGATGAAGAGAAAGAGATGCAAGGCATTTACATGACTCACACACACACACATGCACGTACACATGCACATACACACACACATGGGTCAGGGAAAGTAGAGCAGTGACCCAAGCGTACACACTGTCAAGTACACAGAGAAGGTCTTTGACTGAGGAGTATAGAGTTGGGGGTGGTGTCCATGTGTGTGTGTGTGTTCAGAGTGTGTGGACAGTGATGGACTCGGGTGGTACAAGTTGTCACAGGTCAAATGACTGTCATAATACTCCAGCAGTGAGAAAGAAAAAATAATAAGCCACCTACAGATCTGTTACAAAGCTTGATGACTACAACACTCCATGAGTTGCGCTCCAACAGTCATGAGGACGAAAGTGTGTGTTCACTTCCCTCCGCTGCTTGTTTGCTTTCCGGCACGTCTGTCTGTGCTGGTTGCCCAACACAAAGACGTGGCTGCAGGTCCGCTGTTGTTTCAAGAAGCTTATTTCTGCTCCCTCGTGTGACATGTCACGAGTGACATTCAGTGAAACGTCGCCGAAACCCCGGCCTGACTCCCACCTATGCTGAAATATCACTGAGTGCCCGGAGGTCACATGACCAGAATTATACTGACATCCTCAAATGGTACGGTCAAAGATTTTGTTGCCTAACCTCGGTGGAAAGTCCACGAGCTGCCACTGGACTCTTTTCTGAAATACATCAAAGGCGATGAACCGCAAACTTTAGTAACCTTGTGAACCTCACTGTTTGCCAGGTAATATAATTTTGAATATGTATAAGAATGTTAAAGTTTTTGTTTCTTTGTTTGTTTTTTGTGTGTTTGTGGGGTTTTTTGTTGTTGTTGTTTTTGAAGGTTTATAACATGCAGATGTGCTGTAATGTGTTTGAAAATACAGTATGTTCTTATGTTTGTTTTTTCGTAACACTCTTAAACATGAATAAATAAAATAATTTAATAAAGAAATGATCATTGTCTGTGGTAAATGTGGTTAAAGTACTTTAAAAATTATATGGTCCTCTGGACATAAAAAAAAAAAAAATTGTAGAAACATTTCATCTTTCCTCCGAAAGACTTCTTCAGTCTGAGGTGCTGTACTGTATTCAGCTCAGTCTTATAAAAAGCACCTTCTCACAGTGGATGATCCAGTTTGCTGCTGACAGCCAAAACCAACTACTCACATGATCTAGGACAGGGGTGCTCACACTTTTTCAGCAGGCGAGCTACTTATAAAACAACCAAGTCAAAATGATCTACCCAATACAAAACATATAATTATCTTCAAATGTACTAAGAATTATTTTTATGTACAATGTATGTGATGTACCTTGCATAACTATAAGCCAATATTGCACAACACATATAATAAATC
>JARVLU010001354.1:30917565-30937209 GCA_031762415.1 Simpsonichthys santanae
GGGGGCGGGGGGGGGGGGGTTGGTTTTGAGTTGTACCACTATGAGCTCATACTATTGTCCTCGGAAGAATGAAAGAAACAGACAGAGATGGGGGGGTGGGAATAAAAGCAACACAAAGTAGTGTAAAGGGTGAGTGAGGGGGCAGACACTGCAGTGTCTATTCATCCCTGCACACACAGGAAGAAAGGACAGAGAGACAGGAAGTCAGGCGAACCGGTTCGCTGCCAGCAGGGAGCTAACGTTAAAGAAGAGGGAGGGGGGATATCATACTAAAACAACTCCAGGAAGCATACGTGTGCATGTGAGTAAAACAGAAATCAAGATGGCGGGTTGGATTAAGCTGTGTGTGTTTGTCCAACTATAAGGCTCTGAAGAAAGTGGCGGCAAATATTACCCCCTACTAGGCATAAAAAAGCAAAGATTGATGAGAAGGAACTGGGCCAGAGGCCTGCATGTTGGTGTGTGTGTGTGTGCGTGTGTGTGTTCGAGGGATGTACTTTATAGACAGTAAAATAGCTAGGTACTGAAGCCTCAGTTCACAGGTTGTATTTCCTAATAAGATTCTTCAGCAGGGTGGATTCTATTAGTTCCAGACATCTCTGCTTTGGAGTAAAACACACACAGAGACACACACACACACACACACACATCCACCCACCCACACACACACACACACACACACACACAACCAACCATGTGGAGAAAAGAGCAGAGGAAAAGATAGAATTACAGTACAGTAAGCGTTAGAAGGAAAAACTATTGCAGGGATGGAAAGACTCCAACCCAAGTCTTTTCCTTGGGTCTGAATATTTCCTCCAAACACACACATGCACGCACGCATGCACACACACACACATGCACACACACACCAAAGCTTATACTGGTATTTCCTTTCTTACCCAGCGTGTTAGAAAAGAGTAGTGTTGTCTCATGGATGCAAGTTAACAAGCTTAGTGACTTGTAGACATGGAAAACTCAGCAGAAGCCAAACCTCTGCAAACTTGCTATGTAACAGAAGAGATGAGAGCAACACTAGAGAAAAAAATACTGAGCAATGAGAAGGTTATGAATGAGTAAAAGACACACAAGATTTAAAAAAATAATTTACCTTACTGACTCATCTTTTTAATATGGGTGACGGTTGATTTCAAGGTATAAGAATGCAAAAATCAGAACAAGTGTGACACAAAAACCCTGAATTACGAAAAAAAAAAAAAAAAAAGACAACATAATAATATAGATATCATGAAATAAGCCTGTTTGTGATTAGTAAACATTTCATTGATGATGACTGGCCAACATCTAGAAATGAGGAGTAGATGTTTAATGGTTCTGATCAGTGTAAAGCCAGTTTTGCTTTAATTTGACAGACTTTTACATGTCATAATATCCCAAAGTGCAAAGTTTTGCAATTAATCATAAATGCATGTGCTGAGATATATACCGGTATCTCTTATTGCACTAAACTTTTAAAGCTAGGATAAATATTAGAGGAGTAAGTAGCAGGGTTTTTTTTTTCTTTACTAAAACAATAGTTTAAAACTTTGGTTGTGTAGAAAAGTTGTGAACTATTATTAATTTATTCAATTTGAAGAAACAGTTTAATTATAACTTGACTGATGAGCTAATGGCTAGTCAGATCAAGACCAATACCAATAAGTGTTGCTTCTATTTTTAAACTTTTCTGTCAAAGCATGTATCATTATTAACCAGCTTAGCAATTATCAACAGTGTGGTTAGAATTAAACTTTTTTTTGCCAAACTGTGCACGTGTAAAGAGCCATTTCAAACAGGTAAGACAGTGATTTCTCCTCTTCACAGATCTTCATGTTAAAGGATCTGACCTGTTAATTTATTGTGAGCACAGTATATTCCCATCAGGATGTAAAAAGATGGTACAAGGAAGGAGAGGAGGAAGTATAGTGGAGGGGTTGTGCTCAGCGAGGGTAAATTCCTTGGAAAAACTCCAAACTTCTCTGGTCCTCTTGAAAAATTCTATCATTTGACAGTGAGATGCTTTGTTGCAAATATGAAAAAAAGCTGTGTTTTAATAATGTAAGTTTTGCTTTAATTAATTTATAGTCCATAGTTTCTCGCCAATATTCTCAACTCATGTAGAGCTGCAGAGCTCAAAGGTCAGGGGTCACTGAGCTATCAACAGGGGGTCTGACCCACATGTCAACCAAATGGTACAAAACACCTCCAACAATTCAACTATCAGTTCCACCTCTGAAAAATGATCATCTCTAGGTTGTCTTCCAACAAATCATTACCTTTAAGGCGTTTTTTTCTAGGAGTTTACTCTAATGTTTGAATTACAAAGCCTTTTCCTCTGACACCAGCAGCGCTCTGATTCCTCTTGTATGGTGGCAGAAGAGTTTCAGGGTTAGAGATTGGGGGCTGGGGTCTCCATGCATAATGAATAACAGCTTATCAAAAGTTAACTAGCTTTATCCCCATTTTACAGCCTCTCACTGCTCTACTAACCTAGTCTTGAAAAAGCATCGGGGGAAGGGCGTAATAAGTTGAAGAACATCTTCAAAAAGGCTGGGGTTGCAGTTAATGATTTCGGTTTATATTATTGTCAATGAGGTTTAGACTTGTGTTTTGATGTATTATTTATTGTGTAAAGTAGTATTTTATGATGCAAAGTGGACAATTCCGAAAAACCTAAATTCCAAAATAAATGTTTTTGGCATTTGGTAATAAAAACCACATTGGGAAAAAAGCAAAACACCAATAAATACTTCGCTTTTGTGTCACGTGCATGATTTAATCATCAATCAGGTTTCGCTCACACAAACTTTTAAGTAAGAAAGACTAAATGTCTGTAAACATGCCAACAGTTTCAGTACTATAGGGTCACACAATAGCATACAACTGGTCATCTCAAAAGATTTGTGTCCATTTTGAGGAAGACAGATTACTGGCCTCCAGGCTAAATTGTGAGCACTTGTGTATCTGGTTCATCCTTGAGGATACCATCCACCTGGTGTCACCTCTATTTCCTGTCTCTGCTGGACACGGCCATCTGGGCCTCAGTCTGTTCCAACAGGCTTCATCGCTGTCCTTCTTCCTTTAACTCATTTGCTCTCTCGCTCTGGTACACGATTGGCTGCAAGGAAGCAAACCATGACCGCTAGTGATCTGTACCATCTGTTGGAGGAGGAGGTATGGATAGGTATCAGACAACCCCCTCCCCTCAAAGCCACACCAAGATGTTAGGACAACCTCGTCCAACAGGAGAGCCAGGCTGAGCAGTCCCAGTCTGTGGGTGCAGGTCTGCAGCCTTTCTAGTATTTCAGAATGGCTGGTGCATAACAACTCCCCGTAATCAGCTTATCAGCCAGTCAGGGAATCAGACTAATCCTCAACACAAGCATGCAAAGAAGCCCACTGAGAGTGTGTGTCTGTCTGCAAGAGTGTTCTGTGATGGTGTGTGAAGCTCAGTTAATATCAACGTGAACAAACAGCACTCGCTTTAATACCAATCAAAACTACTACTGAAGAGCAGCGGATGGGCGTGGACGTCTTTCATGTACAGACCCATCACTGTGTGGGTGGAAGTTTATTCTGATTTTTATTCAGTCAATTTAACACGTCATAATTAATAAGGATGCGTCTTGTTTTAGGCCCCTACTTTAGCCCAACTCCTTAGTTTTAATGCTGGGACAAAAGGGGGTCCCCATCTTTTTGTGATTTAAAGCAAAACGCAAAAGGGGTAAAGATTTCTAGATCTTCAAAACATTTTTTTTAATACATGAAATTGAAGTTGTTATGCAAAAAAGTAAGATTTTCACCAGCAAAATATATTTACTGGTACAATAACGACCATTGTTTGGTGTATTTTGTATTTTGTTTAGTATCACTGTCAATTATCCTTAACCACAATAAAAAATAAAAAAAAAATAGCAAAACTGACATTTATTCAACAAACCTATATAGAAAATGAATCAGTGTCAAATAATGGTGTACCAGTGATGAAGGGGCATTTCATGTCGCAGTGAATTTTACCACGTTACGACATCAAATTAGGAGTCAAAGGGTAGGGGTAATGCTAGAAAATTGGATTTGGCCTAACAGGATGAAAGGATTTTCTTCTTGGTAATTAAATGGTCATCAACTGTGCCACCGTCCCATCTTATTTTACTTTATTTTGTTGTTCACTATGGTCATGACCAGTCACAATAACCTGGATGGCTGTGCAGGGATGTTCATGTGCACATAAAGACCTCGTCCTGTGGAACATACCAGTGATTTGAAGTTTAACACTGTATGTAACTGCCTCTATCACCTAACAGTGGTCTAACCCAGACTGTCAAACAGCAAACTGTAATGCCACGAAATTCAGACAATGAAATACAGTATAATAAAGCATAAATGACATATACATTTGGCATAAATGGCATATACATTTGTTACTCAGCAAATTCTTATCACAACAATCCACAAGGCATCTGTGGCATGCTGAATACATCTGTAAGACAGTAGAAGAGATGGAAACCGTGGATAGAGCAGGAGCAGAAGGTGGACACATATCTGCTGATAGCTACTGATTCTTATCTGAGTGCCAGTGAAAGCGGTGAGGCCAGGGGTACGGAGTAAAGGGACACATTCCATCAAATGAAGGGTGACACCCAGAACAGCAGTCGATAACATGAGATACTATCAGTGAATCCACCTTGAAGTCACACGATTCCATCCTCAGCAGCAACTTTCTAAGAAACAGGAGGGGACGTGCACAAAATAAAGTGTATTGCAGAGTGTAAAATACAAGCAGATACAACTCATTTTATTATACAGTACTGTTTATGTAGCTGTGTGTTTTCAACCCCATGGTATCAAAACAATCAACCTCTTTTCATTTATTGGCTTTATTGTTTCTTCACGTCTCTCTTTCTACTGAAGACAATAGATGACAAAAGGTTCAAATCCGGTGCCCTTCACTGACCCTTCCCTTTCTCTTTAAAATATGTTTTAACTGTCCAAAATCACGTTTTTGGATCGTTAAAAGCAGCTAAGCTGAGAAGCTATGTTACGAGCTAAGCTAACAGGCTGACCTCGGGGGGGGGACGACGTCTTGTCAAAAATGTCACGATTGAAATCCTTGTCTTTGTCTAAAAAGTTGTTTTTCTCTGCAAAAAGAAGCTGAGAGCTTGTTTACTGATTTTCTTATTGAAAGCTTTGTGTGACAAATGCTATGCTAAAAAGCTCAAATCACACAGAGCGTCCCGCCATTTTGAGAATCAAAAAACAGGAACGAGAGACGGCCCATGTCACGTTAAGGGGCCTCCCTCCCATTTTTCTTAAGAGACACGCCGCTTGCTCCCTCACTATCCATCCTATGGTTCAAACTGTCTTATACTACCATTCAGTGGTCAAAAAAGGTACTATACACAAAACTTGAACATTTCTTCTTAAATTTGACAATAATTACCAATTATTGTCAAATATCAAACAATATTATCGTTTATCGCAATAGTTTCTGAGACAATTAATTAACCAACAAAATTTATCATGACAGGCCTACATCCAATTATTAAGGAAAGCAGCAAATTATCGTTTTACATTCTTAGTGTTTCGTGTATATATCAATTTTTTAGCGTATCATTTAGCATTCATTTAGCATATATCTTAGTGTATATCATAGATCCTTATACTGTATACTGTTTCTTTTTATACTTCATATTTTTGCTATTTTTGGGTATAACTGGGACCTTGAGTACACAATTTCATTCCTCCTCTTGTACCACATGCGATGCAAATAACAACAAAGAACCTTGAACCTTGAAATGGTGAAACCCAGTTGGTAGAATACGTCTAAACACACCATTTATCAAAACGTACTCAAGTGGTAAAACAATTAGGCTTTGTTACAGATGAACTCATAGCTCAGTGGTGGGTGAGTCAGGGAGGTACAAGAGTGGCTTTCAATCAACCATTAAAAGGTATAACTCTTTCCCATGCTGGCTGTTTATAAGGGTATATGTGTGTGTTCAGAAGTGGCCTTGCACTGCACTGACTAACCGGTACTACACAGGCACCAGCTGAGCCTTAGGCAGTCTGCAATAACAGGCTGGTCTGTGAAATATGACGACCATTTCAACCAGGCGGCAGTCTGTCACAATAACCCTTGCAGAATAGCTAAACCCATCTTCACAACCCCGTGTCAAGAGTGAAGAATGGCCTAGCTGATCCTATTATCATTGCTGGAATAGAAAGTGACAAAAAGAAATTGCGCTCATGAGGACTGTAATTTAATTACCACAGGCAAAAAGGTTCACTAAAGTTAGTATCTAAAACACAGGATTTTCAGCTCGAGCTTGACAGATGTTGGCATTTCACAGAGCAAAAGATTATATGAAAGGAAACATATCCATCACCAATGGCAGGCTTATAACAACAAATGGCATTACAGGAGCCAGACTCCCTCTGCAGAGAAACCTTCTGCAGCGGAGGACACTACAATAAAACTGTGAGGACATTAAAGCTTGCCCTTCATTTCCCCAAGTATGAAGCCTTAAAGAATACACAGCTGTACATAAAGAGTGATAAATACTGTATAACTGAATTAATCAGTGTGATTTATTTTAAACAATAATCACTCTTGGGTCGCTAGCTCAGTTCCTCCTCACTTTCTTTCACACCTGCACACACATCCACCCAAGACATCTGGCTGAGTGCTTGAGGGACAATAACGTAGAAAAGAGAGAAACTAGGCCAAGCTACGTGAAGAGGAATAAACTCGAGAGGAAAAACTATTGCAACAGAGCACAAGGATGGCACAAGAGACTTAACTGAGAGTAAGATTATCTTTGCACAATTCATTCGGTGTGTTTGAGGTAGTATTTAGTCTTATTACACTGCTTTTATCTTAACAAAATTACTCTACAGCAACATTTCTACAGTTTAGTTTAGAAATAATGTAAAACCAAAAGGCTACTGCTTTGGACTAAAACAATATTATATTTAATATAATATTTATCTTAAACAAAAGCAAAGATGAGAGAAAGTGTCACAAGCCTAGTGATAGTCACCGACAGAAAATAAACTGATCATCACGTCTTGCTTGGGCTTACAACAATAAAATAAACGGTTGCTATAAAAGAAAAACAAGAAGTCAGGCCATCATTCAGTTCACCATACTGAGATTAGCACGGTTTCTGTTCTGCCTTCCTTATGAAAGAATAACTTATTAATAAATGATTTGGGATTCTAGACACAGAAAGAAAAGCAGGAAATGAGATTAGAGAAAATGCACAAGCCAGGTTATTTATTTTCAGCAAGCTTAATGTGCAAGTGAAAGGGATTTAATTAATGGTTGTCTGCATGTTAGTGGGTCAAACTCAGAGCATACTCATTAATATCATTTTTCCAATTCGATAATGCTGCAGAACATGTACATCTTAGTAAATGGCGTGAAGGTATTAGTCAAAGATGCATTCAGAGTTCAGTAATGGTTATCCAATATGTCACAGCAGCTGGATGGGTAAAGCAAAGTTCAAAATGAGAGGACAGAGATTTCTAACCAGGATGAGATCCTTTACTGAACTTCAACAAGAACAAAGAAAACAGTTCCTTCTGTTTTGTATTTTTAGAGCTGCAACATCTCACTTGAAGAAGTGCAACCAGCTGAGCAGCATTTTTAGGGTTCGATAAACCGTCAGACTTAGTGATGTATTATTCAAACTGGAGTTTGTGATTTTTATTTCATATTCTCACCAGAACCTGCAACAAGATGTTCACACTCACGCAGATGACACACTGCTGTTGTTGGGTTTGGGATGTATTCTCAGCTCTGATGTCATGTGCGAAGAGCTTCATGAAGAAGCAAACTTTTGTCAGAATCGGCGAGTGAGCTGCAGAATAGCTGCTCGGTGGCTGAAACTCGACTTTGTCTTCCCAAATGAACAGAAACAATAATGTGAAGACCCTATTAGTCTGTTTCCTCCTAACAATACCTGAAGAATTGTATGTGAGAAGGATGCAGATGGACAAGTTGAACACGGAGTGTATTTTATTGGTAAATGTACCAGTAGAATTATTCAAATGCTTGTTAAGAATGTTTAAAAAAATGTGTGCATGTGTGTGGGGGTGGGTGCCTCTTTACATTGAATGATAGCACTTCTGCAAAGTTAAAACAAACAAATAATAATAATACAGCCAGAACATGGATGGTCTTTGCAGGATCATGGTGAGGTCTTTAAAGTGCAATGGGTTGCCCTTGATGCATGATACAGCATGACTGGTTCATAATGGTTTTAAGGATGCACAAAACTCCTATAACAAGGTTGTGGTGGTAGCATACTAATGTCCTCTGTGGAGTGTGGGGGGACCTGATTGGTAGAAGTGACCGTTGAGGCCATGCTGACCTCATACCTAGGATGTGACCATGATTGTGACTAGGACCAGAAACCACCTGGAGCAGTTGTGACTAGGCCTGTCACGATAACAAATTTTGCAGGGCAATTAACTGGCTCAGGAATTATTGTGATAAACAATAATATTGTTTGAAATTTGACAATACTTAGTAATAGTTAAATTTACGAAGAAATGTTGGTTAATTTTGAATGTGGTACTTTTTTTTACTACTAGATGGCAGTATAAGACTGTTTGAACTAAAAGATGGATTATAAGACTGTTTGAACTAAAGGATGGATAGTGAGGGAGCGAGCAGTGTGTCTCTAAGAAAAATAGGAGGGAGGCCCCTTGACATGGGCTGCCTCTCGTTCCTATTTTTCAGTTCTCATAATGGAGGACCCTCCATGTGGTTTAAGCTCTTTAGCATAGCATTTTTCACACAGTAAGCAAGTTCTCCGCTTCTTTTTGTAGAGAAAATCAACTTTGTACATGAAGGCACGGGTTTCAACCGTGAATTTTGGATCTTTGACAAGACAGAGGGTTTTCCGCTGAGGTCAGCCTGCTAGCTTAGCTCAAAGCTTAGCTGCGTTTAACGATCCAAAAACACGATTATGGATGATTAAAACAGATTTTAAAGAGAAAAGAGAAAGGGAGGTGTCAGTGAAGAGCACCGGAGTTGAGTCGCGTTGTCAGTAGAAAGAGAGACACCAAGAAACAATAAAGCCGATAAATGAAAACGAGGTTGATCATTTTCATTTATTGTGCAATTAATTGATTTATTTTTTATTGTGACAGGCCTAGGTTTGGTACTTGTAGCTGAATCTTGATGTGGTCCAAGACAGTATGCCATTGAGGGGGTGAGGGAATGTGATCATTTCTTAGCAAAAAAAAATAAAAATAAAAAAAATAAAAACCTCAGCAGACAGATTTAAATTAAACTCACAGAAAGGAATAATTAAACCCAAAACATTTTTGGAGACAACCCAAATCAAGATGGCTGTCACAACTAATCAACCTTAGCAATCACAAAAATAGTTATAAGTCAAGTCAGTTTACAAATATTGAGTTTAAATTTGGTGTAGCAGTAGCCGAAATTCATCCCAAACCCACATTCTGAGGACTACCAGATTATTAGTGGTGTAACGGTACATGTGGGTGTACCGAACAGTTTTGTTATGGCACGTTTGGTTCGGTCCACGTGCGTATCGTTTCTGTCATTTTTTTCACTCATTAAATTTTATTAACGAGAGATTATCTGCCGCGGAACAAAAATTCCTAAACGTGTTTCAGCACGGCACTATTATCTTGCAGCACGTAGCATTAGCAGCCTAGCATCTCGTTGCGGTCATAGACATAAACAATTTAAACATAATCGTATTTACGTCTGTGGTTGCGGTCTCCTGTTTGGGAACATTATGGCTTTCTTGTTAAAAGATGTGAACTAATCCAAAGCTGTGTGTCGACATTGTTTCACGGAGACTGGATCTGCAGCAGCAACACGTCTAACTTGTTAACGCGCTTGAAACGACATCATCCGAACATGAACGTCTTCTACAGGCAAGAAAAGCAGCTTGTTGCAAACACCACTAACAGCAGCGTTTAAACAACCTTCATCAGGTAATTCAGATTGGTCCAGAGCAATAACACAAACTGTTGAGTGTTTAAAGCTCTGGATCTACGTCTGAATGTTGATGATGCATCAGCTTTAAAGTTCTTGAGCCTCACTACAACATCCATCACGTCAACACTTCAGTCAAAAAGTTCGGCACTTTATGAAAAAGCTAAAACTGATATTGTCAACAAGCCCTGCAGCGGATTAAAGCCCTGATGATGATGATGATGACCGAGAGATTCAACCACCTCATAACAACCGTTCAAGAAGAGGTACTGATTTTTTTATTATTAATATCTAATTAACGTTTTTAAATTTAAAGTTATAATATTATTAACTCTTTTTTTTAACTCTGTGTTTTATTTCCAATCTGGGACAGAGATAGCAGATGAGTCTTCTTCCTGTTCATGGATTCCACCAGAGATCACCTCCAGCTAACAAGTCTGTGATGACTGAACTCTGAACTTTTCCAGGGACAGGTGGGAGCAGGTCCAAGAAGAGGTTGTGAGTAATGAGGCCAAAAACAGCCACTGCAAAATTAACAAAGCTCTACCTCTTTATTCCTGCTACCTGTAGTTAGTGAGCGATTTTCTCCACCACTGGAGATATTCACTGCAACTAGATCTGTGCTTTAGGCAGAAAATGTGGACAAGTTGGTCTTTTTGGACAAAAACTTTAAACTTGATTAGACTGTAAACAGTCTGTTGCTGCTTATTGTTCTGGTTCTGATTGTTATTGTATTTATTAAGATTTTTGTTATGGTTAGTATACCGGTAGTTTATTTATGGTAAAGAGTGCCGTTTATTTAAAATATCATCCAATTGGGTCGCGTTTATTTATTTTTATACAAACGTATTGGTTACTTGGCATATTTTAAAAACAAACATTTTGTAAGTCTTTATTTTGTCTTTTTTTTTTTTTGTACCGAAAATTAACCGAACCCTCCCTGAAATTGAACCGAACTGTGATTTTAGCGTACTGTTACACCCTTACAGATTATACAAGATCTTTTTAAAACTTTGGCATGCAAGGTGGCAGGAGATGCACATTCCTTCAAGGAGGTTTTATTGTAAGTTAAAAAAAAAAAAAAAAACATCTTAGGTTTGAAGAAGATGGTACAAGGACTGCTTCAGGACAACAAACATTTTGCCGAAGCTTGTGCTACATGTTATACATTGTGTTTTATTGTGTTTGTCAAAAAGAGGACATGACGAATCAGTGCAACACAATGGAGTCCTGCGGTGTGGGTGGCCACACCCTTTCCTTCCAGATGCTCTCCAAAGCCTCATCTTTGGCTCGATAAGGACAGTTTGTCTTTTGAAGAGGGCAGAGGTGGAGGAAGAAAGGGAATGGACACCAAAAATAAAGCTGTGGATAAAAGAAAAACAAAGGGGTGGGAAAAGAAAAAAGAAAAGCAACACTGTAATGAAAGCCAGAAGATGTTAGATGCTTGATAAATCATCAGTAATGATGGAAACAAGAACAAGAAGGGAGAAAAAACAAACTCAAAACTCAGGGGAGGAGAGTAAAAGAATCAAAAACAAAATACATATATGAGAATAAGAACATTCTTAGAGGGAAGAAAGTCTAGAGGGAAACAGTGGGTAAAAGTGAAAAAATGCAATGCTGCGTATCATTGTGCTCTGCAATAAATACCTAAATTATTAACGCTGCATTTGAGGTTGCAGGCTGAGAAGAGGAAATACCCTCACACAGTATAATTTCTGCATGATAAACATGCATTCTCTTGCGAGCAGAGAGGTTGGGAAAGCTCACAGTGATTGTCCCCGAGAACATCAGGCCTGAGAGATGTGAGCAGATCCAGAGAAAGTGTTTGACTGCAGGGCAAAGGGAAGAGGTCAAGAGTCACAGCCAAACAGAGGAGCCATGTGGCCCACACCTGTTCTGAACTCACTAACAGATGATCAGGAGATACACAAGAAAGATGGTGATTATTGTTGCTCATTGGCTAACAATTGGCATGACACTCGCTGTAAGATCGCTCCGCCCACATGGAAATGTAACCCAGGTTGAGCCAACCTCTGAAATGAACAAGGTAGGTGTAATGGCTGATGCAGTGAAGTTCACGGTGTTACCCGAGGCATTTGGTGAGGCATTTTTAACTTACAGTGAAATTTAATATGTACTAAGAGTGTAAATTTTACTTTACACAGACTATTCAATGTTTTGTGCTAAATTGGTATAGTGTTAACTGATCATAGCAAAGACTAAACTTATAATACCAGAAGTTGCAACATGTATCTACATACAAAACACGCAAAACAAAGCACAACTAGCTTCAAGCATGAACCTTTAATTTAAAGGCCTTTATCTATCTTTTACATTTTTCCAAACTTTGTTTATGTTTTGGAAATGTAATAAACTGTATTCCACCCTCTAAACCACATATGTCAAAGACAAGGCCCGGGGGCCAAATGTGGACCTCGTTGACAATTGTTATCTGGCCCCCAAGATGATATGTTAAACAGAAAATACTTTTTTTTTTCACTAGAATTTTTTCAGTAATCTTTGAATATATGTCAAAAGTGCAACACAGAATGTCAAATGAGACCAAGCAAACATTTTTTGAGGAACCTGCAACAAGAAAAGATGTTTGGTATCTAACTTGAGTTGATGTAGATTCTGAAATTGGTGCTTAGTTTGAAAAAGGTTTTAATTTGGCCCCCTTTTGTAAGTGAGTTTGACAACCCTGCTCTAAACGCTCAGGTTAACGTCTGAACTGCATGTTCCCCACTGACGTTTAACCATTTTTACAGATGAGTTTTCACAAATTCCCTATGACCGCAAAGTGTTTGTAATGCAAAATCCTGACAACGTTGCTGGAAGAAAAGTGGGCGCAGTTCCTGCAGGTAAGGGCCGTTTCGCTTTGGGACAAGTTGCGATTGCCGATTCTGTATACAAGTACTGGACTGATTGACAGGTTGCATCATGGCAATTCTCCTTAGCTTTTACAACTAAAAAGAGATATTTTGCTGCTTTTCTTTATCCCTTCCCAACTCGTGTTTTTTCCCCTCCCTCCCTCCCTGCCAAGCTATCCTTCTTATCTGCAGAGGAAACCTGTTTGATCTCAGAGTCCTGCTGTTCAGACTCTAGCTTCCAGACATCAAGCGTGCACTCCTTCCTCACTCACCAAAGAGGGAAACTCCCTCTCCTTGCTCCTTCACAGAAAATCTCTCTTCTTGCTCGACTTCATTCACGTTCTGCCGTTTGCATCGGAAAACAACAAAATTATTCATGAATTCAAAATGGCCTCGGTGCTGTAACAGCAGTGCCGAGGACAGCTGTGCCGTGTGCGCATGGAGCATGTAGAATGTGAGCTATGTCAGCGATGTATTTCACTCAGCGCACAGTGGCTATCATTGTCATCTCCAGTAAAGCAGGACACAATGGTGAGGGATACAGCCAGGGACCTGACTCACTCATACCGTACTGTAAGCCTTCCTGGCTTGTTTTCTAAAACAAAAGGAGCTGAAAACAATGGGTAGTAAGTGTTGCATGGGGATACAATAGCAGTTTTACTACATATAAACACTACTACCAGTCTGATTTTTTACTTAAAGTAGGCAGAAGTTTTATTTTCCCCTTTTGTTCACACTTTAAAATATTAATGAAACATTTTTTTTAAATCCCCGACCACATAAAGAACATAAAACGTGGACTGATGTACTGAAAGGGGCAAACTAACAGCCACCTTCCTCTTTGATGCTTTTTATTTTTTATGGTTTACTTTAACAAAAACTTTCTGCAAACAAAAATAAATATCTGAATGAATCAATGTTTTCCAAAAGTTTCCTCTCAGACATATAAAACTGTTTTGGCATGTTCATGAAAAAAAAAAAAAAAACTCGCAATGAAAAAAGACCAGTTTTACAAGGGAAAAGGGCATAACCCATTAATTGCAACTTTGAAAAACCATTATGAAGATATTTATGGATCCACATTTTATTTTAACTTAGCAGTCAGTCAATATAGGCTCTGCAGAAGCTTTGGCTTTTTGTTTATTAAAAAACTGGGGCAATAAATAAAAGTTTTAAAAAATTGCACATCTTTAGTTTACCGTATTTTCCAGCGTACAAGTTGCAGTTTGTTGCATAATTTGCATGCCCCATGACTTAGAGGCCTAAGCAACATATTTATGGACCTTTTTTCCGCCATGTTTAAAAACCATTTTTTGGCTGAGATATGACCATTTTCATTCATTCTGACTGAAAAAAAAATTGAGCAGTATCACTTTCAGCCACTTGATGGCAGCTGAGTAGTAATAGCTATATGGCATGCTGTTGTATCATGTAATAGGTAAACGTGGCTGAAATAGCAAATTCAAAAAAGTTCAAGACAAAAACAACTGGACTTTTTTTTAAATTACTGTATACTATACTTTATTGTTTTTGTCTTGAATTTATTTTGAATATACCATGTTCTGGATGACTGAGAATCTTCACCAGTTTTTAATGACTCAATCGGGCTGCCATAGTCTCTCCATCTTCATTCAGTTCATTGCTTGGAACCATCACAACAGCTGCACCGTCCCGGCAAAATGCAGCTAATTTGACCATTAAAGTGCATTTATTAAGCAATTGTGAGATTGAAACACACCTTTGCTATAATTTCGAGCAAACAAATAATTGTTTAGGTGCTTTTCTTGTTAATTGTCGGAGAAACAAGCCACGTTCCTTCCTCCTTCTTTATCCTCCCTCTGCGCATTCCCGTGAGCACCGAGGCAGCAAAACTATTTTTTGAAATGCAGCTGATTTGACCATTAAAGTGTAATTATTAAGCAAAAGTTAAATTCTTGTTAAAGTCATCCCGTGCACGCTCCTGCAGCCGCCATTTGGCAGCCCTTCGGTTTTTGGCACAACACCGGTCCGCATTTCTGGGTTTGGTCCACATTTCCAGGTTTGGCGAAGCAACATATTTATGGATTTTTCCACTTTATTAGACAAATATGGAGTGATGTGACTTATAGGGCGGAGCAACGTGTTCGGCGGAAAATACAGTAATTTAAAGTAGTAGTGGATTGAATAAAACTTCATTTCTGGATGAGCTCCATAACTGATATTTTATCACAGCTGTAGCACTAAATAAACCAAAATTTAGCAAATGTGCCGGTATATTAAAGAATGTTGCTGTTTTATTTCTCGACAAGATGTTGCAATAAATGCGCAAAGCGAATGAAACTACAATCATTCCAGATGCTTTACGTTCATGCTCAGACTCGGCACGATGGAATCTGCCATTCCAGACTGGGAAACTCTCTCTGCAGCACATTCCTCTGAGGGAACACCACCAGCACATAACAAGAGCTGCACTCACACTCAGTCACTTAGCCTGCTGCCTCCCACTGCAACCTTTACACACAGACAATGCCTGTATGTATGTGCATATGTGTCACGGGCAGCAACCTTTAACACACAGCACTGCCCTCAGACACAAAGATGAGCATGAGGGAAACAGGATTCTTGGAAATAAAGGATGATGAGGGTCACAAGAACATGCTTGTGTCAGACAGCTATGTTACAAATGTGTTGAAGTGATTGATGGGAAGGGTCTTTGTGGTGAAGCTCAGCCCTCTTTCTAAGTTTGTTAACCTCTTTGTCAAAACCTCCATCATATTGACACTTGAAAGTACAGGTAGTTTAAAACAGGTCCATGCAAGACGCTACTTCCCACTTCCCTCCCTTATCCATAATGTTACATAAAGGGAGTTGTCTACAATGGAAAGATCTCACCAGCCTCATTCTGACCCCTGTCCTCCATGGGCCACTGAACAACAGGAATGGACTATGTGTGTGTGCATGTATAAGGGGTGAGATGTTCACATTTCCACTCTATTTGAAGCACATGGACTGAGTCGGGATCTGCAGGGGGAGGAGAGTAGGAGTCGGAGGAAAGGGGACGGGCGAGGGCAGTAATCTGAGAGGGGTATCCCACAGAGCAGGCAGGCACATGGTCTTTACTCACTACTGTGGGCTCAGAGCAAAAGGAGAAGGACACTCAGAAAAGATTTTCTCATCAATCACAGGCCTGAATAGATGAATACAATAGTCCCTGAAGGGGGTTCAATAAACTGGAATTTAACCACTCAAAGTGTGCTATTGATGTCAAATGCCACCTGTTGAACAATATCTGAATGTAATTTCCTCATCTACAGAACCTGTCAGGCCTAATATTCTAAAGATTTGTCTAAATGTGAAAATGTTGATCCCAATGAAGGAATTTGTTGCCTGTCATGACTAAATGATGCTGGATTCTGAACTCATTCTGTGAAGAAATTCTTCTCGTTAAACTTCTGACTCTAGCCCTGTTGATTATCTGCTAAATGTATTGTTGCCACGTGCATGAGTGCATGCTACCAACAGTCTCAAACTGGACCTCAGCTTCTAAAATACTTCAAACCTACCTGCTTAGAAGCAGCCATAAAGAAAGAAAAAAAGCATTGGTGCACTGACAACTTCCATTAAAAAAAACTGCACAAGTTCATGCAAAAATAAATTAGAACAATCAAAAGAAAGTGAAATCAACGTAAGATTAGACAATAAATTTAGTTTAAAAAAATTATAGAAAGGGTATGAAAAGTTTTCCAATTATGAATTTTGATGCGAAAAAATGTGATGTCCACCAAAAACAGAAAATTTAAATGTAATAATTTTATTTGTAAATTAAGTTAATTTCAAATGCCTCCATGTGCGCCGTGCATTGGAGACACAAGGACTGGAAAGAAGCAGATAAAATGAAGCCTGAATAAAATTATAATCTTGTTTCACTGTTGGCTGTTCCAATTATTCTGTGTTTGACTTTAACTCAAGCAAAGAAGCATCTCACTGATACTAAGAAGCTTTAGAGAAGCATTCAACATTTTAAACTACTTTGTTTATTATGGGCAAACATTGTATATATTTGCCCATAACAAAAATACCAGTGTACACTATATTGCTTTACATTCATTTACTAAAACTCAAATTCAAACATTGATGGAACCAACGTCCCATTTTTTAAGATTAAGGAGACTAAATACACTGTTTGCGCCTGCCAACACTTCATTACACTGGATACCCTAAAACATACTGAGTCCATGTATAAGTTCAATAAGGATTTAATGCAGGGCTTTTGTTAATATTTATGTGTGATAATATTTAGCATATTGAAGATGAAGCCATAAATGCCATCAAAGCTCAATGAATAAGTAAAAAGACAAAAATGTACCAGCACAACAAATAGACTGTATCTCATGTGTTAAATGACAGGTTTGCTTCATAGATGCATCTCAAAAATCAGACTAAAGTGAAAAGTTCAATTTTTTGTATATAATTTCAGAAAGTGAAACTCATGTATAGATTCATTATACAGTGAAATATTTCAAGCCTGTATTTCTTGTGATTTTGATGATAAATAATGAAAAAACTAAGTTCAGTGTCTCAGATAATTGGAATATTCCACAGCCAGCTTTTGGCACCTTTGTGTGGGAAGGAGCCGGGTCCTGCTGGAAAATGAAACCAGCATCTTCATAAGGCTCGTCAGCAGAAGGAACTCTAAAATGACTTGGTAGATGCTGCGTTGATTCTGAGGACTTCAGAAAACACAGTGGACCAACACCAGCAGACATGGACCCAAACCATCACTGATTGTGGAAACGTCACACTGGACTTGAAGCAACGTGGATTCTGGGCCTCTCCACTTTTCCTCCAGACTCTGGAACCTTGATTTACAAATGATGTGCAAAGTTTCCTTTCATAAGAAAAAAGGACATTGGATCACTGAGCAACAGTCCAGTTGTTTGTCTCCTAAGCAGTTAAGATGCTTCTGATGTTGTCTCTTGTTCAGAAGTGACTGGACTTAAGGAATGAGACATTTGAGTTAATCTGCTGATTAAGGCGTGACACCAGGAGTTTATAACATTGAACCTCTTCACAATACTGTAATTTTCTGAGCTACTGAATTTTGGTTTTTCATTATTTGGAAGAAATATTCACCAAAATTACAAGAAATAAAGGTTTGAAACATTTTACTCTATGTGTAATGAATCTATAGGAGTTTCACTTTCTGAAATGACTGACAAATGAACTTTTTCACAATATTCCAATTGTTTTAGATGCACCTGTATATGCCACACCCATAAGAAAAATAGAAGTGCACCTCATCCATCCCACGACGATATATGTAAACAAATTGTGAGGCAAAAAGTGTTATATTGAAATTTAAATTATATGGCGACATAAACTCTAGTGAGTCCATATCACTTACAAGCTGAAGCACAAAACAGAAAACTGACAGAAAAAGTGGTGTTTTCACATTATTTCAAGTTGTGCCTGTGCATCAGCTGAATTCCTTCCAGCAGCAAGACCTATACCTTGTCCATATGGTTAATGCAAACATAAAATTGATTTAGAGCCAAGATGTTGTTTGTTGTCATGTCTGATTATGTCAGTGCGTCAATAAGGAGTGCAACCAGTGATTGAGTAGCACGTCAGCCTCAGGAAGCAAGCGTATCAATATGAAAGTACTTTGACTACAAGAGGACAGCTGTTCAACAACTCAACTAACCTATTACACATAAAAGGTAGAAACTAAACAAAGTGCTTTGAAGAAAAAAAAAATACACTGCAGAGTAAAACCAGGCACTGAAGGCGCATGAGGACAAGACACAAACATCTGAATGAGTGGTTTAAAAAGCAAACAACTCGAAGCATTACTGCCAAATCACTAAATGAACTTGGAATAAAAGAAGATTAAAGGCTTTACAGAAATCACTTATGTCATTAGGTATTGTTTGGTTTTAAAGCCTTTCCAGGTAGTGTTTATTATTTATAAGTTTTTTGAATTTGTATTGCTTTTACTTTACTGATCATTTGAATAAGTTGCAATAGAAACATGTGTATCCTGCAAGCTTTAATAGATGCTGCAAGTTTCCCTGCACATTCCAGTGGAAAACAGTGGCTTCATGTTCACACTAGCCACGTCTGTTTTTTGCAAATAAAAGCTACAGTTGGATAGCTTTTGTAGCAGTCACCTGTCTTCATGCACAACAAGTTAGAGGAAATGAAATATGAACAATCAGAAAGCGCTGATCAATTTTAATACGATAAAATGCAGTTTTGCAGCTACGCCACCTACCTCCAAGACACACTTTCATATGCACGAGATACAAGCCTGCTCTTCATACCATTGCCCATAACCATATGGTTATGCTCAGTTAGAGGGACACAGTCTGCTAACAAGTTCCTGCAGTGAGGTACCGGTAAATAACAGGCCTCAGGCATGTGCTTCTGCCTCCAGCTTGTGACAGTTTGCCAACACTGTGCGCTGCAGGTAAACCACATTTTAAAGGTGGGGTTTATCCACACCAGGCATGGCACCGACAGCAGTGGCAGGTTGGTTCAAATAAAAAGATTTTAAAAAAGACAATGAGAATACAAGAGAGCAAAGTTCATAAAACCAGTAAAAGCTACGGTACTTTTATAAATATTGAACGTTACACAGCTGAGCTGCAAAGCCAAGAACATTAATACAGGTTGTCCCTGACCTACGGCGCCATCGACCTACGGCGTTCCGTACTTACGGCGCCGCCCCCAGTGACGTCATTGTGTCGTTCGTTGCTTTTTTTATGCAGCATTTTATATTTTTTTCGTTTTTTGGGGGGTATTTTGTTAGCT
>JARVLU010001354.1:30960872-30971537 GCA_031762415.1 Simpsonichthys santanae
GGGGGGGGGGCTTTGCTGGTGCTAATATGACCTCCGAATGACATTTGAAGAAGTCCTTTGGATGAAGGATGAAACGTCTCAGCAAAAAACAAACAAAAAGAAAATCCAGATGACCTGATTGAATAATTGGATTTTTTTTACCTGGATTATTGAGCATGAACTTTGGTGTTTTGAGCCACTTTGGCATGACACTCTCAGAGGAGTTGACTGTGGAGAGGGCGGGCCCCGGAGGCCATTTTGGCGCCAGCAAACAGTTTTTTTTTCTCCACTATAGAATACGCAGTTTGTTGGAATCAGTTTTGTTTGTTGGATCCTCAGATTGAAGAAGTCCTTTGGATGAAGGTCGAAACGTCTCAGCAAAATTAGAAACCAGCCAGATGACCTGACTGAACATTGTTGGATTTGTACCGGGATCATTGAGCATGAACTTTGGCGTATCTGCTTGTGTTTGTCTGTTGTGTTAGCAAAATGTCCCATAAACCACTGAATTAATTTTAATGAAATCTTCCAAGTAATCTGTGGATGAACATCTGCAACGGATGAACTTTTGGAGACAACCAAATTCAAGATGGCTGCCACAGTCACCTAAACTTGGGAAAATAAAATGGTTATAGCTGTATTTTAAGATGCCGAGATAAATTTTGAGGTGGTAGTAGCTGAGAGTCATCCTCAACATGTACTTTGAGCGCCAACACGTTTAATGAGATGGTGCAGAACGTGGTCAGACCATAAACAGCTCCAACTCCATCCCTTCTCTTAAAACTGGACAGATTTATATTCCTTCAAAGAGTCTTCGTTTAAGGTGAAACTCAGCTGAGCTCAACAGTTTGAGCTGCTCCAACCTGCAGAATGTGTTTGATGGATTGAGTCTAACACGAACGACATGAGTTGTTTGCATCTTGTTTATGGTTGAAAAAATACAATTATCACAGAAACACTCTGACTAATCACTTATTGTAGCAACATACCTGTGATTTTTCATACTGTGAATAATATGAAAAGTTATAATTTAATCTCATTTTGTTTGTTAGAATTATTCTTTATATTCGTGTTGACTTTGTGTCTCACATTCTTCCATTTGTCCAGAGACAGCACAGAGATGATGGATCGATGCAGTTCATTTATTATATCTGCCGAGACACGACTGTTGACATGAAGCTGCTTTCGTTCAAATATTCAGCGCCTCAGGTGGAAATGGAACAGAACAAAAACATTTTTTCAACAAAAAGTACAGAGGATTGGGCCACATATATATATTTTTTTCTATTTAAAAACCCAGGAAAATAAAAATGTCACAACTTTAAAGACTTTTTATAGGTTTAAACAAATTAACCAAGGTAACTTTTAAGTTTGCCTGCAAAGGTTCTCATTGTTTCACTCAAGTGTTTTCTTTTTTACTACTATATTTATTTATTTGGATGGTGAATTCGACAAAAAAAAAGTTTTGTTTTTTTAACTTTTCAGATAAAGACATATTTAGTTTTCCCCCTAATCCAACACAGGAGTGGAGGAGCTAAATGTAGCACAATGTTAGAAGTCATTCAATGCACAAAATGTACAAAACACTCTGTGGATGTGCAGACAACTAATTATTTAAATTTAATTCAGTCAAGCTAAAGTTTCTGTTATGGTGAGAATCTGAAATCCTGTGGTGCTCTCTGCTGGATCTCAGTTGCAATCACACAAGGAGGACATTAAAAATGTTTGCTGACTGCTGAAATGCACGCTTCGTTTGTTGTTGGAATGTGTCTACAGTGATTTCAATTCAGTTTATTTATATTAGCGCCAAATCACAACAAAGTTGTCTCAGGGCACTTTACAGGAGCATTCACATAAAAGACAGTAAAGTTCTCTATCTAAGGATGGGGATGGAGGGTGGCATGGCTGCTTAGTTGGTAGAGCTACTGCCTCCCAGCGAGACGGTCGTCGGCTCAAATCCCAGCCCAGGACCTTTCTGTGTGGAGTTTGCATGTTCTCTTCGTGCACGCGTGGTGTTTCTCCAGGTACTCCAGTTTCCTCCCACAGACCAAAAACATATGTTAGGCTGATAGCTAACTCTAAATTGTACCTAGGTGTGAGTGAGAGAGAGTGGTTGTTTGTCTCATTTGTCTCTGTGTCCTTATGATGGACTGGAGACCTGTCCAGGGTGTCCCCCGTCTCTCACACAGTGATAGCTGGACATAGCCACCAGTGACCCCTGTGACCTGAAAAGGAAGAAGCAGATAAATAAGATGGATGTATAGATGGATAGATGGATGGATGGATAAAAAGACTGACCATGGGACTGGAGCTGCTAGAACCAAAATCAAGTTTACACCACAAGAAATTTGTGGGTTGCAAAACACCAAATTTGGGATGTTGGGAGGATTTCCAGAAACAAAATTTGAGATTCAGTTCAAAAAGCTGTTCAAGTTTTGGTGTGTAATGATGCAGACTTGACAAAAGTACTGGTAAGCACAGAATAAGAATTTTAATCCCACCAAAATGAAAAAATATATAATAAAAAAAAAAAAACCTGACATCCATCAAACAAAACGAAACAAAAAATAAAATAAAAGCAGAACTAACGTGCAAGGAGCATGCTGGGAACAGGCAAACAAAATAACTGCAACACTTAAAAAGACATTTATTCATCAAGGAGGGTGACAGCCTGAAGATGGAGTGAGAGCAGGAGGAGAAAAATGGCTGACGACTTACGGACACACAGAAACCAGAAAAACTAAACACAAAGAATTAAAACAACAACAAGAAATAACTCAATAACAAACAACCACAAAAATCCACGGGCCGTGACAAAAAGTTTCTGCTGGTATTTCATTTGACAGCAGTAAAAAAGTTTGGGAAGCGATGTGTTCAGTTGAAGCAGCTGAGCCAAACGCTCTTGATTCACTCGTCCATCTACACTTTTTGGATCTTAAGGTTTTTATTATGAAAAGAACAGGAACGTGGACACAACGGGCTCAAACGAGCTTCTGAAGAGAGCACATGCTCAAACTTTGAGATAAGGTGAGGAGCTCGGAGCTGCTGCTCCTCTTGGAAAGGAGGCTTCTCTCTGGAGGAGACCACCAGGGCAGGCCCTCGCTGTTGTCTGGCCTGGGCACGACTCGGTCCTCCAGTAGGACCTGGAGAGCATTGCTGGGGTCGGGGATATCTTGGGTTTCCTTCCTGGACCTGTTTCCTCTGAAACGACCACAGACCGAGTCAGAAATGTGACCAAAATGTCTCCACCGACACAAATCATTCAAAACACGAGTTCGAGGGCCGTTCTGCTTCAGTTGTAAGTCGCCATGTTTGAAGATCATCGAGGTTTTTTTTTGGGGGGGGGTGTCACAGGCAGTTTTCATACAACTTTTTCATCAGCCACAACTTGTTAAGGACAACAAACATTCTATCTCACAGATTTAGGTTCAGAAAAGGCCCAGTGTTCCCCCTACCATTATCCAAAGAGGATGCCCCACCCTTTCAACAGAACCAAACACCCTGAATCCACCCCCAACCCCCCCACCCACTGCCGACGAAACTTTGGCTACTTCTGGACAGCGAGCGGACACTGTACTCACAGGATAAGCGGGTTTGACCTAGCGCTCTACTGCTGCTAACTTTGTTGTTCCATCCATCCATTCATTCATTCATTCATTCATTCATTCATTCATTCATTGGGTCGCGGGAGCAGCAGCTTGAGCAGGGAGGTCCAGACCTCTCTTTCCATAGCCACCTCTTCCAACTCTTCTGGGAGGACTCCAAGGTGTTCCCAGACCAACCAAGAGACATAGTCTCTCCTGCGTGTCCTGGGGTCTCCTCCCAGTCAGACATGCCTGAAGCACCTCCCTAGGGAAGCGCCCAGGAAGCATCCTTACCAGATGCCCGAACCACCTCAACTGTCTCCTCTCGATGTGGAGGAGCAGCGGTTCTGAGTCTCTCCCGGGTAACTGAACTTCTCAACCTATAGAGTCCAGGTGTGGAGGAAACTCATTTCAACCACCTGTATCCACGATCTCATTCTGTTGGTCACTACCAGAGCTCGTGACCGTAGGTGAGGGCAGGAACATAGATCGACCGGTAAACAGAGAGCTTTGCCTTACAGCTCAGCTCCCTCTTCACTACAACGGACCGGCACAGAATCCACGATACTGCAGATGCTGCACCAGTCCGTCTGTCAATCTCACGCTCCATTCTTCCCTCACTTGTGAACAAACCCCCGAGATACTTGAACTCCTCCACTTGAGGCAGAACCTCACCCTCAACATGAAGAGAGCAATCCACCTTTGTCCGGTTGAGGACCATGGCCCTGGTGGAGTCAACTCCCACCCCGAAGGGGTCCAACTTTGTTGTTCTGTTGCTTTTTATTTTACTTATTTGACTTTATGGACTAAGATGTATAAAGAAAAAAAAAAAACATTTGGTGTATTGAACAAATTATAACATTTAGTTTTATGTTTGACCAACGGTTAATTGGACTCTTCTTCAAAGTTCATAAAAAGAAGAAGCAGGTAAACACAATGAATGAATGGATGGTCAAAGAGAAGTCGTTATGGAACAGTCATATTTCCTTCTTCAAATCTGTTCCTGAATGTGTCGTGAAGTTCTGCAAAGCCTCCACAGTCCTTCAGACACTAGATGGTGTACTTGTACTATTAGTGTCTTCACTGAGCCCCTTAGTTAACATGAAGCTTCTAACACACACAGTTAAAGTTAATTAAACCTTTACGGAAAAAAAATACACGTTTAACCCTACCAGATGTATTTGTGCTCCAAATTTCCAAAAGAATACTATTTTATTAGAGATAAAATAAGAGTCCTCATCATCTAGATGCTCATGATGGAGTTGTGTGAGCCACAAAACAAAAAAAAAATCACTTCTTTCAGCATCAAAGTCATCATTCAAGCTTGTTTGACCCCTTTTCTTTTAAAAGGACTGAACTATTGCCCTTTTCACGTGAAATAAATAATTTTGCATTTAGAGACCCGTCCTTGTGCCTGTCAGGGCAGAAATTAGCGGTCACCTTGAGCATCACAAGAAGCAGAATATTTTAAAAATACATATAAGGCTCATGAAAGCTCTGCAGCCTGTCATGGTCATCTCTTGATAATAGACTTAAAGGCCAATCTAACGTCCAGCTCTGCTTGATTATGCATATTAATGACACCTCAAGATTTCTTCACCCCCCCCACTCCCAGTGGGCGAGGAGGGCAAGTGGTAATAAATGGTGGAATTTATTCACTTTAAGCATAAATCCTTCAATCAAGAGAGAGAAGTTTTACAAGGAGACGCTGCAGGCCGGGCTGCTTGAAGCCTTAAATAATTGAGCTAAATCAATTCATATGCAATAAGATTAATTAGCCTTGGAAAACAGCTCATCCTTCAGGAGGCCGCCGAAACTATTTTGCTGTAATTAAAGATACTAAACGCAGTTGTTTGTCCAGGTTTAGTCTGGGCGGAAAGCAACTGCAGGTGGCCCGTGCAACGTTTCAGGTTGTCAACAAGCAGGCGGCCTGCAGTGGAGCGTTTTCAGAGGCGAGCTGCGCTGGGCTTTTGTCGACGTGCTCGAGAGACAACACAAAAGAGAACTTCAAACGGGCTTCTCATTGTGCTCGCCTCTTCTGGGCAAGCTGATTACAGTTAAGGATAAAAGTTGTTCCTATACGCAGTAAACTAATGCGGGGAAATCAGAGAGCACTAATTAAGTCATGGGGGGATATGTGAGGCGGTTGGCTTGTATGTGTTCCCCAGCACCCAGACCGGGGGGGTGGGATGGGTGTGGAGGGGGGTGTTAGTGGGAACTTTCCAACTGCAGTTCATCATCAAAGGTGTTTATTGTCAGCTGAATGTCCAGTAGAGGCACGAAGCGCCGGATCTTCAAAGCCACCGGGGAAAACGGAGGCAAGAAGCTTCTCAGCCTCACTTGTCTATTCTCCCCCAGTCTTCTCCTTCTCGCCAACCCCGCACGGCACAGCTCTGCAAAGTTGCACCGTTTAAAAATAAAATAAAATAAAAATGCCAGCCACTTGTAAATACACGACAGGATAAAAAAAAAAAAGTCATGAAAAGTGAATCCATTACGCTAATGAAAACACGGCCGTTCGGATTCCCTGTTAAAACCTGTGAATTCGTGACCCTGACGGCGCTGGCACGCTGCTTCCAGTGCTCCAACTTGTTTTCAATAGATTAAATATCACAATATTTGAGTGGAGGTGCTGCACGCCTCATGATCCCTGCTCTGAACAGCTCCAGCTGCCGTTGTTTGGCCTACAGCCTCGATAGAAGCTGAATTAAGCTGCACCTCGTGAACCGTGTGTGTCCATTTGTATTTGCACTTTTTAAATGATTTTCTATTTTCCTCTAGTGTTCTGTCAGGTCATCTGGATGTTTTGTTTTCGCTGAGACGTTTCATCCTTCATCCAATGGACTTCATCAATCCAAGGAGCCACAAACAAACTGAGGAGTCCCACAAGCAGCACACACCAGCAAACTGGTTTTCCCCGACTATGGGAGTGCTGCTTGTGGTATTCATTTTGTTTGTGGCTCTTTGGACTGAAGAAGTCCTTTGGATGAAGGACGAAATGTCTCAGGGAAAAAAAAAAAAACTGTCCAGATGACCTGATTGAACTTTGTTGGATTTGTACCTGGATTACTGAGAATGAACTTTGATGTTTTGAACCACTTTAGCAACGGCTGCTTCAGAGGAGTCGATGGGGGAGAGGGTGGGCCCCAGAAACCATCTTTTTTTTTTTCATTCAACTTTTATTAATACAGGCACTGAGCCTCGTGGGGCTCATTTACAGGAGAGACCTGAATAATAAAAGAATAAAATCTTATCACCAGCAAACAGTTTTTTTCACTATGGGAATGTGCTGCTTGTGAGACTCAGTTTGTTTGTGGCTCCTTGGACTGAAGAAGTCCTTTTGATGAAGGATGAAATGTCTCAGAGAAAAAAAAAAAAAAAAAAAAACGTCCAGATGAAAATGACCTGATTGAACTTTGTTGGATTTGTACCTGGATTATTGAGCATGAACTTTGAGATTTTGTATTATCTATGTTAAAGTAAACAGTATTTGTTTTTTATTTTTATTTTATTGTAGCAATATGAACAGTGGGTGTGTGATATCAACAAGCGGTCTTGATTTTACATTTTATTTTGACGGTGCTGGTTTGTCCTTGTGCTAACTTGACCTTTTTATGCTCATACATTTCTTAAACACGTCACTCTTATATTTCTTTTGTGTTTCCGGTATACGGTGCACTCACCTTAGATTTCCACGCGCTCAACGTTTTTATCAAAGTCTTCTCTGTCATCCCATTCTAACGGAGCTTTAACGTGATCAAAAGCATCAAAACACTCGAGTTATTATTTTTGACATCCTGGAGCATATTTGGAAGAATTGAATCATTTCTGCAACCACCTGTTAGATTTAGGTAAAATGTTGTGTTTTCATGTTTGTTTCATATCAGATTTGTCTTAATAATGTTTCTAACACACACACAGGATTCATACACGTGAACCCGCGTATCCTTAACCTTCTTTTGTATCTCAAAGACCTGTCCCAGCACTTGTATCCATTTTCAAATCACAATTTAGTACTCCAGGAGTTAAAAATGTGTCCTTTCAGCCCATTCTGTGTGCATGTGTGTGTGCATGTGTGTGTGTGTGTGTGTCAGGGGGAAGGGTAAAGAGTGTCTAGGAGAAAACCTTTAATCCGGGTGCTGTCAGGCCCAAACCCGGCTTGACGTCCCATTGATGTGGAACAGAACAAAACACAGGGCCCCCTTGCTAAGCTCCCACTGGCTCCCACTTACACACACGCACACACATGCACACACACAAACACTGGCCCCTCTCTGAAGCCCCCAGCTTGGGCCCCCGCCCTTGTAACTGGGATGGGCATTCCTCAGCCTATAAGCACATGCGTGTGCGTACACAAACACACACACTCGCGCACAAACACATGCATACGCTGAACTGAGGCTTAACTCTTTGAGTGCCGCGCTGCACGCTGCAGGTGGGCGCTTTCAAAAAAAAAATCTACTGAGAATTAAAGGAGTCCGTTACTGTACTGAGTGTCTGTGTGTCCATGAGGAGAGGGATGAGCGTCTTGGGCACTGATTCGTTTTCACTTTACAGGTGTCACCTCAGAGTGAAATGAGACAGCTAGAGGGCGCGCTGGTCCCGTGATGTGACTCACTGGACTGGATGTGGGCAACGTGAGGCCCGAGGGCCAAAGGTGGCCCTTGGACAATCTCCATCAGGTCCCCAATATCCTTTGTTTGAAATAAATAAATGAACTTTTAAAATAAAGAATAAAAAACAACCCCAGCAATTTATCAACAAGAGATGGAAGTTTAAATTAAACATGGCATGCAAAACTTTTTTTTTTTTTAATTATTCAAGTCATGTTTCCAGAACTAGACTGAAACTTAAAAGACTTAAAAAACACAAATATGCAAGTTTGTTTTGCATATTTCCGCTAACATGTACAGCAGTCTCTCGTTTATTGCGGGGATCTGTATCCTGAAGCCCCGCAATAAGTGAAAAAAGTAGGAGTAGTAGTACAAGTAGTAGTTTTTATATACTATACTGTATATATATTTCCACAAGAGTCATTTTACAGAACGTCTCATATTACTAAAGGATATTGGTAAGATGTTTTATAAAGTGTGCTAACTATAAGAAAAAGCCTGAAAAAGGTCTTCTAGATTGTCCATAAAGAAAATTTATTTTCCAATTCTCTATGTGGCCCTTTGATTATTTTAAATGTTTTTATGTGGCCCTATGGAAAGAAACGTTGTCCACCTCTGCACTGGAGAGACGGGAGCCATCACCAGAGAGAGCAAGAGTCTGGACCTAGCATTCTTGTAGATATGGGCAAAATTGCCAACAGTAAGGGCTGAGTATGTTAAAAAAAAAATATATATATATATTAATGATAATGTAATATTAGAATGTAAATAATGTACATAAAATATCAACAACAAAAAAAATGCCACTAAGCTGCATGAGCTATGGTTGCTGTACCAACTGAAGAGAAAAAGGAAAATGTGTCTCATTGCATAAGTCAGCAGATTTGATCTTATTGACGTTAATGTGAAAATGATCCGTCCATAAATTAATGTAATAATGTATTTAAAATTAACCTATAAAATCAATTTAATTGCTGATAATGATTGAATTGGTTCAGAGATACTGTATTAACTTCTGTGGCATGTATGTACAAAGTAGCACTATGCTGAGTCATGCTACGATTTAGCACAAATTAAATAATAAAACCTGGCATATAATATTTACACAATGTAAAATATTATATATTTGACTGTTTTTAGGTTCATTACACAAACCTGACCTATTGAGAAATGGTTAGCCGATATCAGAGGAGACGAGTTTCATCCTTCAAAGAAGCACCAGGCATGTAAACATTTTCCAAGTGTCAAGTACAGAACAGGTAAATAATAATTAATACAGTATAAACTATTCCACATTATGCAGTACCCTTTATATGTAATTTGAATTGTGTGTGGTTTTGACTGGCTTCAGAGCTCGTTTAGATCATCATTACTTATAAACAATATATTTTCCTTATGTATCATCTTGCTGTTTAAATGATTGTTGAATGAAATTAACAAAAATGATCAATTCTATTAATTTATTATAAAAACAATTACAAGTATTTCATGACACGGGTCCAGTTTAGTTTGCTGTTAATCAAATACTGTAGTTGCTTTGTCGGCTGTGAGCTGTTGACGGGACAAGCAGTGCGCTCTCTAGTTGTCTTATTTAACTCTACTGTCCACAGATAACACAGACAAATCATGTTTGTGAAATCGCAACAGTTACAAATGTGATTTCAGATCGGAAATGATTTTATTTGTGGTGACAACAAATTATTATTGTTGTTCTGCTGTTTGAACGGCATTTTAGCTCAATATCTGTGAAATTAACCGAGTTATGGCCACTTTTGCGTTTGCTGAGGCTGATGAGCTGCGGCAGCAAACTCGAATCACAGCGACTTCAAATGTTAATCACTTGCAGATGTGCATCCAGTGATGATACATTTAGATTTTCATTCAAATGTATCCAGTGTTTCTATAAGCTATTTTGCTAACAGATATGTGGAGTTGAGTCCAACATTTAATGCCAAAGTTTTGAGCATAAATCTCACTCGATCTTATAGAGCTCAAAATATGTGTTAAGTAGTATGCTCAGCTCCTACCACACCGAGTTTTAACTCAATATCTGTACAACTGACAGAGATACAGCTATTTTTGTGGGTGCGGAGTTTGTATATTTGTGGTGGCCATCTTAAATTGTGTTGATTCCAAAAGTCAAAGGGTTGTGGACGTACACTCAATAGACATTTTCTGAGAATTTTGTTTAAATCTGTCCAGTGGTTCATGAGAGATTTTGCTAACAGACACACAAACATACACAGCCAGACATGGGCAATTGCATAAGTGCTAGTTTTTCATGGCGGAGGGCAATAAACACACAAGTTGGAGTAACATGGATGGCTAAACTGATGTAAGAATTCACTCACGTGGATAAAACAAACAAACAAAAAATATCCGAGATAACATAGATATTGGGAGAGTGGTGGCGCAAGTGGTTAGACGGTGGGCTTGTGATCAGAAGATCGCCGGTTCAAACCCCGGTACCGACAACACCTCATTCGCTC
>JARVLU010001354.1:31160897-31171178 GCA_031762415.1 Simpsonichthys santanae
ACGTCGTAAAACCATCGTAAAACCATCGTAAAACCATCGTAAAACTGACGTAAAACTGACGTAACCGTGTAACGTGAATAAGGAAGATGCGTCATAACATCGAAACGTCGTAAGACGAGACCGTCGTAACCTGAGGACTACCTGTATATTAGCGTATGCAACAGCTTTATTTATTTATTTATTTTTTTTAACCTTTGGAGAAAGCAAAAGTGTTTTGTTGGAGCCAGACCGGCTCGTCCCCTTATGCAAAAATAAATAAATAAATAAAACACACCGATTAAAGGCCTAGCATTCCTTGAAAAGATCATTCCACCTGCCGCCTTTCATGGAAGAGTTTTAAACTACCGTACTTTTCAGACTATAAAGGCGCACTTAAATCTTTTAATTTTCTCAAAAATCGACAGTGAGCCTTATGTATGAAATCTGGTTGTGCTTACTGACCTAGAACTGATTTTATGTGGTATACGGCGCTCAAAAATCTGTCAAAATGAACTTGTTTCACTTAATGCACCTTATAGTTTGAAAAATAGGGTAAAAGTCATTTGGTGATGAGAAAAGACAAAGTTCCAGTTGTTTTTGGTCCCATGAGATGTTTCAAAACCTCACAAGATGTTTTAGCTCTTGAAGGATGTGTTCAAGAAAGTGCTCAGCTACTACCACACCAAACTTCAATTCAGAATTTGTGCAATTCTTTGAGATATAGATATTCTGGGTTGGATAAGGTTGATGAACTCTGGCGGCCATCTTGAACTGGGCTCGTTCCAAAAGTTATTCATTAAGTACACAAAAAAACTATTATTTTGCTAATTTATTTTTCGCTGGTTCATGAGATATTTTGCTAACACAGCAAACAAAAACATAACTGTCCTTTTGCCTTTGGTAAGAGGTAAAAAGTAGGTTAAAGCTCATTATGTTCACGCAGTGCAAAGATTTCATTTTACATGGCTGAAACATCACAAAAAATTGTTTTGATGCTATATATATTTCAAAAATGTGATGGTGAAGTGTATTGAAGCAGCTGTGGCTGAGTGGTTAGAGCAGTCATCCTCCAATGCAAGAGTTGGGGGTTCAAATCCACCAGCAGTCGTATGTCAAAGTGTCCCTGGGCAAGACACTGAACCCCTCATTGCCTCCGATGTGTGTCCCTTGCATCGGTGTATGAATGTGATAAAGCTCTGATTAGTAGGGATGCACGATATTGGATTTTATGCCGATATGTTAAAACTTATTTGGCTGATAACCGACACCGATATTTTATGTTTGTCAGATCATAGCCCTCTTATTTAGGCTTTTTTGCTACAGATATTGTGTAACAGCTTTAACAGCTGGTGACATCTATTCTGTAGCAGCCAAATGATATGCATAGCACTTTAACTCAAGTGAAAAGTGTTAAATGTTATTTATTAGCATTAGCATTAGTCACCTGTGATGCTGTCTCGCATGTGGAGGCTTGTTCCAGGTTTCTAGCTGCAGTGTGGGATCCTCTGCACTCCTGTGCATGAAGGACAGACTTTTGAAGTTCAAAGTTTTTGTCTATCCATTGTGCCGTAAGACTAATCATGCTAACGGGGCTAGCATGACGTCCAAATGTCTGTGGTAAAACTCGGCTATTAGCTTCTCAGTGACGTTGGAAATGACGGCTTGTAGCTCAGATAAGGTTACGTTGGAAAAATATCTGACTGGGGACGATGTACTGAGGTTCATCGTAGTCCAGATATCTTCGGAATAACATCCTCAACGAAAAATTAAACTTCCACACCGCCGACATTTTGAATTTTCTTCCCCGCCGTGAAATCAGGTAGGCGCAAGTGACGTCATCACGTTGTGCTGGCGCTGCAGGCATCCTTGTCACTGGGTTGTCGTACAAAACAGCGCCTTTTATATTGGTGAGTTATTTTGACGGAATGGTCGAATATTTAACTTTAACGCTAATATCGATACGATACCGTGCCAATAACATCACGCAACCCTACTGATTAGTCTTTGTGTAGATTCAGTAGTGCGCTGTATGAACGGGTAACTGAGGACACAGATTGTAGTGTAAAGCACTTTGAGTATCTTGATAAGATAGAAAGGTGCTATAAACCATCCTTTTACCATATATTGACACATCAGAAAATTTACTTTTATCTTAAAAACTCAAAAAGTACAACCCAAATGCTTTGGAGGGCACAGATTCAGTGAGAAGTTATATATATTTTAAAAGGGCAGGCTGTTTAACGAGCCTGTCTAGCAGTCTGTCTGCCTGCGCAAGCTTGTATCTAACACACGCACATGCACGCACACGCACACACAGGTCCCTGTCCATCTGCAAGCATCTGGCAGCATTCCATTAACAAAGCCACCAGCGATCTCTCACACTCTCACCTGCTGACAGAGTCAGAGAAAAGAAAATATTCACACACACACACACACACAGGTTCACCTGTTCTTGCCTCAGAGGAGATTAAAAAAAAAGTTTGATTCTCTCATGAATTGGCTTTTATTGTTTCCCCAGAAGGCATGGCTTGTACGCCTCTGAAAAACACACGGAGTCGCGCTCAGAAAGGAGGCTGAGTGCCTCGATGGCGTTTTGTGTACCAGCTGCGAGTTGCTGCAATGAAAGCAGCAGAACTTTCCCCCTGTTAAAAGTATGCACTTGTGCGCATTAATTTCTAAAACTGGATGAGGCAGAAAGACGAGATTGAGGCCGTCATTAGGGGGTTCACAGTCTGCGTGCTTGTGTGAAGGTTTGTTTTGTTTTGTGTTATCCGCCTCATGCGTGCACGTACGTCGTCTCCTCTCTCCCACGCCTCGGCTCCTAACGATGGCAAATGCTCCTGTGTGTTTGCAAGGCGTTGTTTCAAAAAAAAAAAAAAAACAACAACACATCCAGGAACGGCTCGTTTTGTCAGGTTTTTGTGGAAGGAACACGCTCTAATTAGGGAGGCCCTCTGAAGGTGCATCAAACGCATCTGTCTCAAAGACCAACCTGCTCCTGGCTCTCACACAGAGCACACATGCCATATCTGATTATTGCAGAAATGTGTGTTATTTAACTGTATAGCAGAGTATTAACAGCCTTGTCAGTTCAGATTTGCCCTCTGTCTCATCCCAATCCACGTGCGCCCTCCTAAGCGCACAAAAAAAACTTACAGCCGTAGGTGTTTCGTTGTGTCCTCGCGGCCTACAGCTTTTTTGCTTTTCGTGCACGCATGCGCACACGTCATCCTCCGTCTTTCTCTGTATTTGTTTCGGTCGTGTTTGCTTAATCAGATAAAAGCAGGCGTTGGGCTCAGACCGCCCAGGTGACTTTTGTCCACTCTCCTCCCTCCCAGGTGCCAGTGATGATGGTGGAATCGGCTTCTGAGACCATTCGAACTACGCCGTCCAACCAAAACGGAGTCAGCAGCCTAAGCAGCCAGTCGGACGGAGGGGGAGGTAGAGAGGGCGGGTCCAACGGAGACGCCAATGGAGAGATTAGCCCGGTCGACTTATTGCACCTGCAACAGCAACAGGTGTGTGTTTCCTCTTTGAATGAGCATGCTTGGGGGCTTTTGTGTACTTCTGCGGCATGTGTGCAGCCTTATGTTTACTGGTGAACCTGTTTTGTAGCACCCTCCAGTGAACTGGTGAACCAGTGTGCAGCAAACTGTGTAGAACAGCATGTTCTCAGCAGACTGTTATATAACCTACAGATTGTTGTTTGGCCAGACTTGCTTGTGAAAAGCTCTGAAAAGTTGGCTTGTCGACGCTTTAATTAGCCACGAATTCACTGATTCTTTTAGGATGCCTTAAGAATTCACACATAAGGCTAAATTATTACAAAAACCAGAGGAAAGTTAGTTTTAAATAAACAAAACTTGTTGGAATTGACCCCTGTACACCCCGAAGACAGCACCGACGCTGAAGTGGTGTCAGCTTTTGTTGCAACATTTGTGGGAGTCTGGTTTAGTCTGTTTTTTTTTTAATTATTTATTTTAGCAGTTCATGAAAAAGTGTTTGTGTTTGTTTGACACGTCAGCTCGTACCGTCCGTAGTTATCTTATTTATCTCCTGTGCGTCAGTTCAACTCCAGACTCACACAAACACCCACACTGGCCCACTGGGTCAAGTGGAATTTCATCAGTTTCCCAGAAAGAAAAGAAAAAAAAAATCTTGGATCAAATCCTTCTCCGTCATTCCAGTTCCACTCAAAATGTGAATAAGTCTCTGCTGATTTCAAGGACCTGAGTCTTGCCACACTTCAAAACCTTTTTATATCTCTCAAGACGCTTGATCTAACTGGTATACGTCTATAACGTTAGAAAATAGTTTGATAATGGAAAGCTGCTAAAGAAATAGCGTCAAGACTGTGTTTTTTTGTTGTTACTGATTTGACGCTGATCATAAATAACTCGACGGATCTGTTTCGTTGACGTGTGTCCACGTAGGGTCAGTGGGTGTTCCAGGCTCTTCAACGCTAACCGAATCTCTGGTTCAGGAAATCCAGGGGAAAGAAAATCAGGGTTTTCCTCCCTGCTGCTGAAATTATTCTCCCTAATTATAATGATGGAGCTTTAGGTGAATGAAGAACACTCGAAGCCCTTCACCACTGTCCCACCCTGTCTCCTCCTCCTCCTCCTGACTGCATCCTCACCCTGCTTCCTCAGCAACCTCCAGGACACACACATATGCACACTTACACACACGTTACCACTAAACTTTCAGCTTGCACAAAGCAGGTCTTTATTCTTCTGGACGTGTCTGTGTTTTTGCACCTGTGTGTATGTGTGCACAGGCGAGCGCGCACGTGTGTGTGTGTGTGTGCACTTGGTATTTCCGTTTTTAAGCGAGGTACCGACCACAAACATAGCTCCCCTCATCTTTTTCTCTTCCTCTCCCTCACTCTTCCTTTTTCCTTCCATCCATAATTGACCATGAAAGACAAACACAACCTTTCCTCCAGATCCCAACATGAATAAACTGATATATCTACGTGCAAACAGAACGTTTTGTTTGATTTTCATCCTTTGTTCCTGTTTCTCTTTCATTTAAAGCTTGAGATTTTAGTTCTTTAGACTTACTGAAGTGGAGTTTTGACATTAAGTTTTAGTGTAAATTTTGGAATAAAGAGAGTTTTTTTTAATTTTATTTATTTTGTCTGTCCCTTGATACTCTGCTGATAAAACAAAAGGATCTTTTTTTAATTATTTTTTTTCCACATTTTAAATACTTTTTTTAACATTACTGCCATACATCCAACTTTTGTTGGATTAGAGTCTAAAATCAAAATAATACATAATATGATAAGTGTAGCACAAAATTAAAATTAAAAAAAGGTTTACAAGCTCAATCATCCAGGTAGATAACAACAAAAACGGTTAAATCACGTCATCTGGACCAGTTTCTTTAAGTGAGAAACATTTCATCCCCCATCCAGAGGACTTCATCAGTCTACGGCCTGCCAACCAGATCTGTTCCATAAGTAGCCTTCACTGCTGTTTCAAGTCATCCTCCTGTTGGAATCTCAAAAGTAGACTTTTAACACGTGCAAACAGGGCACACCTGTCCACAACAATCAATCATGTACAACAATCACATGTTTTAGGCCAGGTGATCAACTCGCTGCTCACAGAAACAGCCTGCGGACAACCAAGACCAAAGTGGTTCAGAAAAAAGGTTGTGAGCTCAATCATCCAGGTAGATAACAACAAAAAAGGTTAAATCATGTGATCTGGACCAGTTTCTTTAAATGGACTGTATTTATATTGCACCCTTATATCTAATAAAGACACTCAAAGCGCTTTACAACACAATATGTTCCCTCATTTACTCATTCATACAGCACTCTACTAGATCTCTACAAAGCTACTAATTGAACAAATTATGAATAATCAGTGCTTTTTCACATTCATGCACCGACGGGACACACATCAGAGACAGTGAGGGGTTCAGTGTCTTGCCCAGGGACACTTTGGCACATGACTGCTGGTGGATTTGAACCCCCAACTCTTGCACTGGAGGACGACTTCTCTAACCACTCAGCCACAACCACCCAATTTCTTTAATCGAGAAATGTTTCTTCACTGCTGAGGTTGAAACACAATGAAGGCTCTGGCAGACTGACGGAGTCTTCCGGATGGGAGACGAAACGTTTCTTACATAAAGAAACTGGTCCAAATGACATTATTTAACCATTTTTGTTGTATCACAAAAGATTTTTGGTACTGCTCAATATTTTCCATGTCAGAATGAATGAAATGGTCAGATCTCAGCCAAAAATTGGGTTAAAAATATGGGAAATAAACAAAAATACTGTACGTGATTCCACTGTATAAGTCGCAAGAATGTTAATTTATGAAAAACTGTGACTTACACAGCAAAAATATGGTACCTGTTTTCTTTAAAACACATTTGATCATGTAAAAACTGTTTCTTTATTACAACAGATTTGGTGTTTTAAATTGATCTTTTCAGCTCCATATTTCAAAAGATGATGAGCAAGTTCAAAAAAGCAGAAATGATGCCTGGGCTTCCAGTGTCCAACACTGCTGTGAAGCGTTCAGCTTCACTCAGGTGGCGAAGCGGCGCAGCAGCTGGTTCCTCCCCAGATATTTTTGCATGATCTCACATATCTCGCAAACATAAAACAGCTCTGCCAGTTAAAAACATCAAACCTTGAAAAGAATAATTTCACAGGTGAAACGCTCCAGATTATTCATTTCAATTTTTTTAAAACAACTCTCACAGATTCTGGTATAATATATGACTTTTGGGGAAAAAAACATTAAAAACCAACTCAGAGGTTTATGATTCACACGTTTAATTGAAAATGAATTTTAATTCCCGTCTTTCCTTGCAAAAAAAAAAAAAAAAAACTTTGAAACTTCTGTTTTACAGATTTTACAGGAAAAAAAAATCAAACACTGTCAAACACGTAACTGCAGCAGTTTTAATGCATGCGCTAGACCGTAAATACACTACTGTACTTTTTTTTTAATTTGTAAAATTTAAAAAATCTGATCATATGACCATGACTATGCAGACAACCACCAACAAAATCCCATTTTGGAAATTTCTTAAAAAAAAAAAAAAAAAAGACTCAAAACACCTGAACGTTATGTTTGACATCATTTATTATTTCTCTCAATAAACAGCAACTAGTAGTCCATTTAATTTTATAAAAGGAACGCAAATCTCCCACTGTCTACCAGTTCAAAGGTTTAAGCAAAATTCTTGCGCAATCTGTCAGCACTCATGCAATGGGGATGATTCTCAACAACAAACACACCAAAATGTATCTTAATATCTTAAAATATTATAAAGTTTGATTAGTTTTGACAGCAATCTTGAATAGGATTGAGTCCAGAAGTGTTCAGCAGAGGATCAGATGCTGAGAGTTTTATTAAAATCTGTCCAGTAACTCATAAAATATTTTACTAACAAGCAGGTTTAGGTTTCAAGCAAAGCTCTTGAGTGATCTCTTAGCATGCGGTTATGTGTTGGGAATATCTTGTGGCCACTAGTAAACCGCAATTTTATTCTAAATGAACAGTTTTGTCAGAGTAATTTTGTTTTCTCTAATGTTGATCAGCATAGTGACCTTTTAGAATCAGGCAGACTCCAAAGGTTAATGAGCTGCATTTTCATCCACTGATTAATGTTTTTAAAACCAGACAGATGTTCATGAGAAATTCTGCAAACAGACAATTCAGTTCAGTTTATTTATTTAGCACCAAGTCACAACAGAAGTTGTCTCAGGACGCTGTCGTTCATACATATAAAAAGTAAGTTAATATTGTTAATTATCTGAGGAGCAGACTTCTTTGAATTTAACTTCATCACAGACCTTGAGCAAGCACGGAGGCAACAGTGGAAAGAAAAAACTCCGTCATGAGGAAGAAACCTCCAGCAGAACCAGCCTCAGGACAAGCGGCCATCTGCTTCAGCCAGCTGCGTTTGAGAGGAACAGATACACAATGGCAGGTCAAGAATCACATGTTAAGATGTAAATAATTTCAAATGAAAACTATTAGATTTTAACAATTCTTTTTAAGAATTTAGGTCAATTTGTGCTCAGCCTATGGCAGCATAATAAGCCAACCTAACTATAGGATTTATCAAAAAGGAAAGTCTTAAAACTGGTCAATGTGTCAGCCTCATGGACAGAAACTGGAAGTTGGTTCCACAAGAGAGGAGCCTGAGAACTGAAAGACCTTCCTCCCATTCTGCTTTTGGAAACTCTAGGAGCCGCGAGTAAACCTGCAGTCTGAGAGCGAAGTGCTCTGTTAGCAAAATATAGAACAGTAATATAAGATGGAGCTAGGTTGTTGAGGGCTTTGTAGGTTAGAAGTAAGATTTTTAATTAAATTCTGGACTTGACATGGAGCCAGTGGAGAGAAGCAAAAACTGGAGATATATGATTTCTCCCACTAACTCCAGTTAAGACTCTGGCAGCAGCATTTTGGTTCATCTGAAGACTTTTTAAAGAAGAATTTGGACACCCAGATAAACTATTGCAATAGTCCAGTCTAGATGTAACAAATGCATGAACCAGTTTTTCTGCAACATTTTTAGATGTTTCTAACTTTCCCGATGTTACGCAGGTGGAAGAAGGTGGTTCTAGTAATGTTCTTAATGTTGGGGATAAAAGACATGTCCTGATCAAAAATAACACCAAGATTTTCTAACATTAGAGCTAGAGGCAGATTAATGTCATCCAAGGAGGGTGAAAGACTGAAAAGTGTATTCCTAAGATTCTCAGGTCCAAAAACTAAAACCTCAGTTTTTTCTGTGTTCAGAAGCAGAAAATTTAGGGTCCTCCAGGTTTTTATGTCTTTAAGACATTCTTGTAGTCTAAGTAGCTGACTGGATTCATTGGGTTTCATGGACAAATATAACTAAAGATCATCAGCATAACAATGAAAATGTATACCATGTTGTTTAATAACTTTACCTAATGGAAACATATACAAGGTAAAAAAGAGTATTGGTCCAAGCACTGAACCCTGAGGAACTCCATAACTAATTATGGTGTATGATGAAGATTTGTTATTTACATTTCCATTTACAAATTGGAATCTATCATATAAATATGATTTAAACCAATTCAGAGCTGTTCCTGTAATTCCAATATCATACTCAAGTCCCTGTAGTAAAATATTATATCAACTGTATCAAATGCAGCACTGAGGTCTGACAGGACCAGTGTATACAGCTGCCCATTGACAGAGGCTGTAAGAATATTACCACTGAACCACTGAATTACCACAGCCTCATGATATTGTCATTACATTAAACAATAATATGGCACATCTAAGTTTTTCCAAGATCATACAAAACAATTTATTTATCAAGATGTGTCGACATTTAGATCTTAAAAGACCAGACGGTGATCACACACCAACCCAGACGATATCTTTACTTTACATGGAGGATAAAACTTAAATACAGTATTTGGTTTAATGTACATGTTTAGAATAAAATCAAAAGGAAGCATCACTTGGAAAAAATCAGAAGCATGAAAGACCCAATTAACAAGTTTTCCTGGGATTTAATTAGAGAAAGACGGGGAAAAAGCAGCATTAACACCTGTCAAGTTCCACCTGTTAGCCCATTAACATGAATAAAACATGATGCTCCCGGCAGCCAAAAGCTGGGCTAGTTAATTTAGCACATTATTAACAGAACAAGCCCATCACCCCTACACCAATCTCCACCTCTTCTCTCTAAGGAGACCAGTCCTCCCCGAGGAGGTCTCGTTCAGACAGCAAATCTAATGAAAGCTAATCTAATTAGCGCTTTCTACTCAGCTGCACAGTCGTGAAATGACCCAGTTCACTTCTCCCACACCAAGAGAGTAAGAAGTTCGCTCCTCTTTGTGGACTGGTGTCTTTTAATGAACTCACAGCATGGAGATGAGAAACATGAGGAGAAAAACAGAGTCTGAAACATGTGGGTCGTCAAATTACTCCTTTTCTCCCACATGGAGAATTTCCTGCTCTGGAGAAGCTAAAGCCAACGAACTCAACCAGACAGACACAACAGGCACAGAGAAACTATACGTCAACAAACGTCGTTATAAACGACAAAATAACTTAGTTTGAAATCAGATAATTCAACTGATGATCTGAAAACTCACTCAGATGCTGCATCATAAAAACCAGCCCCATAAACTGGCAGGAAACCAGTTTGATGTTACTCAGAATATAAGAGAAATGCAACTTTATGCTGAGATGCATGTTGCCCAACAAAGCTGTGAATGAGCAACGTTCTGCTGCAGCGTCTGCTGCTGCATCGTCTGCTGCTGCATCGTCTGCT
>JARVLU010001354.1:31214988-31225132 GCA_031762415.1 Simpsonichthys santanae
GGGGGGGGGGGGGGCATTTATCAACATGATGCACACAGGCATTATCATTAGATGCTATGAAGTCCTCTCTACTGTCTCTTTACCCTCTCTTAATCCTGTGACATTTTCGCAACATCCTGGAGGCGTCGCAGTTCGGTTTTCATCTCTTTTTTTTATTTTTTGTGTTTAGTCAACTGCATCAAACAGCAGACAACTCATTATCCAACCTTTCTAACCTGTCCCTCTGTCTTCTGCCTTACAGCAGATGGGCAGTAAGCAGCTGGCCTTCCAGCAGCAGCTGATCCAGATGCAGCAGCTTCAACAGCAGCACATCCTCAATCTGCAGCGACAAGGCCTGGTTCCCCTGCAGCCCACCGCCGCCATGCAGTCTCTTCAGCAAGGTGTGTGTACGCACACACACACACATACGCAGAGCTCTGACCATGCGACGCTTTGTAAAGCAGGCGTATCCTGACAAACACGGCCCTAACCACACACGTGCACACATTGGCCTGCGCTCGGCGTTGCCTGTGAAGCCCGTTAAGTTAATCAGCCTATAAAAGATAAAAGGAAACGTGATTGGTGGGTTTGTGGAAAGTACTCATTTAGATAATAGGTAAAATATGCCACTAAGCCTCCTTCTCAGAGATGTGTGCATGTGTGTGTTTGTACTTGAGATTAGCCAGACCCAAGAAAAATCATCTTCCTCCTATAGCTGCGCCCCACAGGACTTTATTTTTTCTCTTAAACTTCTCAGAACGATAAATGTTAGCTGTTGCTGGCTCGCCTTTACTGTACGCGTGCATGTTTGTTTTGTGTGTGCACAGTAACGCTTTATACATACATCCACACACTATCTCACTCTCAGAGAATGCCTTAGGGGCTCTAAAGTGCCCGTAACATTGCTAAAGCGCTGACTGAGTTGACCAAATAGACCCATTTCCTTCCCTCTGGCTCTGATCTCTCACTTTTTCCTCTCGTACAGACTCACACACGCGGCAGCAGTGAAACACACACTCAGACATAACAAAATAAGACTCCACGCAACCTGAGAACGTTCGGAAAAGTTCATCTCAAATCAGCTAAACGTGAAAAGCAAGATCCACCGAGGGATAAGTGGGTTTACCGGTAATATGGTGACGATTCGCAGAAGAAATACAGAGGATGCAGTTGTGTTCGGAGGGTGTAGTTTTTCAGAAATGCTGCGAACATTTGGCGTCTCCTTCTCTTTCTTGTTCTCCGTGTGTATTAGACTGGAATTTCCCCGCAGTGTACAAGAGCCGGTCCATTGTGGCAGCCCAGCCAGCCGTGAGCCAGAGCATTCCTCTGACCAGCCATGCCACGCAAACACAAACACACATACACAAACACCTGCAGACACAAACGCACACTCTAATGCCTCATCTCAATGGGCTGTTGTGGGGGTACAGGGGTAATGTGAGTGCTCCTGCTGTGGTTAATGTATTTTTCCAAGATTTTAGTCATTTAGAGGTAGTCTTTGGCCAAAAGTAAAGAAAACTCATCAAAGTGTATTAATATATGGGATATTTTTGCAAAGAAATGTGTAAACAAATTACAGTAGTCCCTCATTTATCACGGGATTTAGGGGACCACACACCCCAGTGATAAGTGAAAAACCGCCAAATAGGAATACAGTAGTCCAAGTACAGTACAAGTTTCACTCCCGCTCTTCCTCGTTCTGTGTAACTAAACTTTGAACACTTTTATATTTGCAATCATGACGATTTTTCGATGTGACATACTTCGAATTTTAAGATGGAAGATAAAAGTCGACCGGTGCAGTTGGACAGCAAAGGGTTAACCCTTCACGAAGCTGCTTCAGCACAGAGCAGAAGTGTGTGGGTGGCATCGTGACCACATTGCTGCCGGAGGGAGCTTCTCCCTGCGCCTGTGGGTTGCACAAAGGTGCAGCAGGTGCCAAGTCATTTAAAATAGTTTATTTTCAATAAACGATCAATGCCGGTCCTGCGGCTCATCCGTCAATCAGCCAGTTGTGTGTCATGTCCAGTCTTACTTTGAAAAACCACAAAAGAGCGAGGGACTACTGCACTTTGTTTGATTTGAGTTTGTGCATTTAGATCCTACTTTTTATTACACTCAAGACACTTTTCTACTTTTTTTTTTTTAATTATGGATAATTTAGATAAAAAACAAACATCCTGATCTGGTGTAGCAGAAGTATTCTCATCTTCTCAGATTATTTGTACATCTTAGGCACCGTTGGACAAAGTTAGGAAAGAAATTTTGTGGCGAATAGTTACAAACTCATTATTATTTCATTACAAATCTATTCTTCCCACATGCTTTATTTGTGTTTCACTTGTCAGTTAACACTTTCCATATGTTTTCCCCCCAAAACTGCACATTTATTTAAAATTAAATGGACTCATACGATTTGGTTTTCTTACCATAACAGTTCTGAATTACTTTACACCTCTCTGATTGTCTCCACGGTTCCGTTTATTTTTTTTTCTTCAATATATATTTCATGCGTGTGCAAACACAAACATTCACAGAAACATGTGCATACGTACACGCACCACTTCATTCTTCCAGAGTGAGAACTCTTGTTTTGGCGGGGCTCGAGAAGAATGCAGACAAAGCAGACATAATATTTGGATTGCTGCGAGGTCTCTGAATGTGTGTTTGCAGATGTCTGTGTATGCATGCTAAGATCCATTGGAGCAGGCTTTGGCATTTTAGGCGTCTCTCTTTTACTGTGAAATTGGACCAGAAATAACACAGCTGCAGAAATCAAAGTGTGCACCCACACTTTTTTTACACAAATCTTACAGCTGACGAAGTCTTTATTGGCAAATCACACCACTGTCTTCTTATTTAGACTCTTATTTTGAGCTAATAAGACAAGGTCTCTATCTAACTGAATAAAGTGAGAGTCCACAGAGTGTATCTGGCAGTGCCAGGACCAGTGATGTTGATGGACAGTACTAGTTGTCAACAATGTCAGTGGCTGTAACTGTAAAATATTATTTTCTGCAGTAGAATAATTAGTTGATGCTACAGCTTCAGTGATGCCAGTATCCAGTGATCAGTATGTGTCTGACTAATAGCGTACGAGATGTATTTGAATTTGCACAATTCAAACAGTCTATCATCACATTTGCCCGTGGCTTTAATCAGTATGGTAAACGTGAGTAAACTTTGTGTTTTGCTTTTTTCCAGCAATGTGTCCGTCAGACCTCCAACAGCTGTGGAAGGAGGTGTCGGGGGTGCCGAGCACCGAGGAGGCCCTCAAACAGGCCGAAGGCCTGGACCTGAGCACCAACAGCTCCAATTCTACCTCAGCCTTCCCCAAAGCTGCAAGTGCTCACATTCCACTGCACAGCCTGCCCAATGGACAGAGCCACACCCCAAAGAGAGACAGGTACAGGTGGTTTTAATCAGGAACTCAACAAGCAGAATTCTTTTCTGTCCTTTGTGTAACTTTTACTACCTCTCATTCATGCAACTTTATTCTTACTTTTGGGGATTTTTGAGCTTTAAGCTACTCTGCACTCACACAAACAGTTAAAAAAAACTTGCACATGTGCTCTTTGTCATACTAACGTCTCTCAGAACATTCAGTCAAAGACGTGTCTGGTTCATTACACTTATTGAGATGTATCGGTATGATGTGGGGAAAGATGAGGAGGGGATGCTGTTGTTAGAAGATTGTGCATGCTAGGTGTATCTGCACACACTGCGCGGCTGTGTTGTCCCATGGCTGTGTAGGCTGCTCACGGGCTTGTCTTCGTCTTTAAGAGCCAGACTGTTTGAGTGGATATCGTCCTTCTCCAAGGCAGACAGCGCAGATGACCACGTCCCGCTTTACTCCAAAGGCAGCCAACCTCCCAGCAGCCAGTGAGTAGCATTTTCATGTAACACACACATCACAGATGGACAGCTTTAAATACATGCGTGAACTCTCTCAGGTCTAATTGAGGATGCCACATTCAAACGCTTAGGCCACAGTCAAAAGTGGTCTGAGCTCTGTATCCACATCTGTCCTGGGGCGCATTAACAGCTCGTCTACTGACCCGTCATGACTCCACACAAGCTGTGGAGCTATTACCTGGACGTCTCCTCTTTATAGAAACAACAAACAAACAGAGACCATTTTATGATATGTATTTGAATCTGTCACTTTTATCACAAGAGCTCTCCAACATTACGCTGCAAGTGCACTGACTTAAATGCTCGTAAACATGCATAAAACAGATGACGTCCAGAAGTATGACAGGGTTAAAATGATCAGTGTTTATGCACTGGTGCTGACTCCTTATGCCCTTTTACACTTTTCATACCCTTCCTAGCGACCGCTGCATATTTGAGCTAATCAGGAGGATTAATGCAACTGAGACACAGAAATGTTAAGTCCTTTAGCACTGAGGCACTGTTTGCCACCAGAAATGTTGTTCAACCAGAAGTTTGACTTCATTTTGGAGGGGGGGTCAGACTACAGCTGCAGTGTGCTGGTGGTAGTCCAACAGAGGATCACAAAGCGGGGTAGCACTACTGTGTTAGCCCGCTAAGCTAATGCACGGCTGATGTGGAGGAGAATGTGGTCACCAGCAGTTTGTCATGTCTGCTGTCTGAGCTGCTTCTGAGTTGACTCAACCACAGCCAGCAGCACGCACACACTCGTATACAAACGCATGACACACACTCCAGCCTGCACATCTGATCAGGAAAGAAGGGGAAAGAAAGACAGAGACACGTTTCCATCTGCAAGACAAATGGTTTCGGTTAGACAACCCTCTGATGTTGATTTGGGAGAATCCCTATCCCAGTTTACACACACACCCGCACACATACACACGTATACAAATGCACACATATCTAGTCATGTAAATAAACATGGAGACAGCAGTTGGTGGCACCAGTCCAGGTCTGAACCACATCTGCTACTGGACCTGCCACACACACACACACACATACATTTCTTGGCTATGTCCAAACCAAACCTGGCCCAGTCTTTCATCATTCTACATGTATAGAAGTATACGCATACACACGCAGCCTAAAGCTGAGCAGTCACACACACACACACACACACAGAGAAACACATTCACCACAAAAGAGCAACCAGCACATGACGACAGCCACCACCAATCAGTCATGGCTGGTTGGTCCTGTGCCGGCTCTGTGTCAACTCTTGAAACAGTAGAAAATGCATCAAAACCAATACGGTACACAAAACCATGTGCAAAACACACACCAAAGGCAGAGAGACAGGTCATGGACTTCAGAATGCGGCTCTGAGGTTGTTGGACCGATTTCCTTGTTTGCCTGGCTTCTGTAACTAACCCCACTTTGCTCCATTCTCCTTTCTGGTCTTGGCCTTGGAGATCTGCACAAACTAATCTCAGCTAACCGCACTCAGATGGCTGCACCGACGCTGCCGTTTCTATCAGTTCTTCTGCACGTGTGTGGGTTTGAAAGAGTGACAGAGTTATGCCTCTGCTCAGAACGCAATTGGACTTTTTTGGTTAAAAAATGTGCATAATATCTGTTGTACAATCTTATTCGGTTGTTATTTATGTCTGTCCACAGTCACGAGGAGCAGAGCAGCTCCCATCCCCTTTACGGTCATGGAGAGTGTAAGTGGCCTGGCTGCGAAGCACTGTGTGAGGACATGGGACAGTTCATCAAGTGAGTAAACAGTCAACAAGGAGTGACGCACACGATCTGCAGCGGAAAACACAAAAATCCATCTCAGAGGCATTATGTATACTTCCTAATTAAACTGTGTATTTGTTGTAACAATAACTTACAATTAGACAGCGTTTAAACTATTTGTTATAGATTATTCCCATGAGCAAGTAATGAGGCCAGTACTGCTTGACTTTTCCCATTATCCCCCAATCCATACGTAGAATAACAATGAGAACAAACATAGTTTCCAAACCTTTAGCCACATTCGTTGAATTTTCTTAGTTGTGGATTAATAACTGTGTCGTCCGCAATGAGAAAAGAAAATCTTAGTTTGCCTAAATTAACAAAATTTTAAGAACTTTTTTTTTTAACGTCAGTCGCAAACGTCCCTGTGAAGTTTCTTGATTTTTTTTTTTTTAAACCTCATCTGTTGCATTTTGTTGCATCACATTTGCTCAGAGGCGCATGCATGTGTATGCACACACAGAAACAAACACTCTCACTTGTCCCGTGTGTCAAAGTCTGTGTTCTTAAGGATTACGGCATCTTTTTACAAGTTTGAAACGGTGTGATTCACATTTCTTATTATTTCCCTGTTTGTTTGTTTGTTTTTGGGGGGTGTGGGGGGGGGCAGGTCTGTTTTTAAGTTCACGTGTGGCGCTATAGCCTCCAACAAAAGGCGTCTAATGAAGTCCAACACAGACCTAGTGGAGCTCGTATGTGTTTTAACAGTAGACGAACTAATTAGCAAGAGTGAAGAAATACGTATTCGCTCAAGCGCTCGTCTAATCAGAGAAAGTGCACGTGGTGATCGTGATGGCATCGGACAGTCGGATCAAAGCTTGCAGCCAGGCTGGGAAAGTTTGGAGAGGAAAGCTGTTGTTCGGTGTCTCATTTCACGTAGCCCCAGGGCAGATGGGAGGAGAGTGAGCGCGGGAGTGAAAAAGTGCGTATGTGTATGTTTGAGTGTGTAAGAGGAGAGAGGAAATAAAATAGAGGCAGCGACAGATAATGCCGTCAGTCCAAACCTTCCCAGCAAGCCTTAGTCATCGCCCCGGGAGGGGAAAGGGGTAGAGCGGAAGAACAGAGGAGGGAGTCACTCCACTATTTCAGGTCTTTCTTCTCTTCTCTTTTTACTTTGCCCACCTCCTCCCTCTCCTCCCTGTCCTCCCTGTCCTCTGGTATAATACTCTCAGGCTGTGGTCGCAGAAGCTGGGTGTAATGTGGGTTAAAGCCTTGTCTGCCAGCACTGCGAGGAGTAAACAGAGCCTCATTGTCGAGACGCACTGGAAAAAAAAATGGAGAAGAAGAAAAAAACACAGCTACTGTTTATGGCGCAGCTATAGAGAGCGGGGGGTGGGGGGGGGGTTGAAGATGTGTGAATCATTGGAATTTGGGGAGTTGCGGGGGCAGAAGAGTGGGAAGGGGAGAGTGGACAAAAGTGTGAGTGAGTTATAGAAAGGGGTGAGAGAGAAGGGGTGAGATCATGTTTTTGTTATTATTATCATGCACTTGTGTTGAGCCATCCATCTGCCCAGATTAGTCGTGCCATGACATCATTGTTTTTGTTTCATTTTGAGTCTCCGCCTCAAGTTTCTAAACGTCTTTCTCGAACACGCACACACGCACACATTCAGATTTGATGTAACAGAAAATCACCTGATCCTCAGTAAACAGGTTAAAAAAGGAGAGTTTATGAAGATCATAAATAAAAAGTTTGGATCAATTGAAGTGGGGCTTTGTGGCATGATTATAAACAGTTAATATGTTACCTGTTGTAGATATTTTTGAAGAAACAGAGTTTAGTTCTGTCATCTTGTAAAAGTTTGTTGCAGTTCATGCAAAGACAGCGTTTTCACCAGTGAACTCCAATCCCGGTCCTTGAGGGCCACTGTCCAGCATGTTCTACATGTTTTAATACTTTGTACTTTAATGCACCTACAATGAAAGGACTGATGATTAAGTAGTTTCTCTAGAACTTGAAGACATGCTTAAAAAAAAGCCATTCAAACCTAGAAATAGGTGAGTTTTAGCATAAAAACAACAAAAACACAAGGCAGATGCCTTCATGGACCAGTTTGTGACATCACCGCTTTATATCATTGCTTTTGCGTCACACAGTTTTTGTTTTAAACTTATTTTAATTTTTTTTTCATTTAACCTTTATTTATCCAGGTTAGTCTCATTGAGCCACGAGAACTCATCTTTCTATGATTATTCATTAGCACAAATATTACTAGCAACGACTCTGGCTCCACTCTGACTGCTCACTAGCTTGTCAGTTTGTTGAACATTAAACTCTATTATAATCTACAACAGGTAACGTTCTACTCGTTCAAAGCCGTTTCACCAAGTTTCATTTCAGACAGATCAAGAAGATCATCACAGTTCCTCCCTCCCACACAGCGTCCACATTCTTATGTGCACGGTGCATGGACGTTCACCCAACGTGTGACTCACCAGTGTTAATATGAGGAGTAAAGTTTAGCTAACAGAGTCTTAAGATAAGGCTCTGTGTGATAACACATGAGCTCATATCCAGGTGGTTGTCTTGGACTGTGTCTCGCTGAGTTCTGGTGAAGTGTGCACACAAAACACAGCTGCTGTGGCCTTCAGCAGACAAAATGATGATCCGCCAAGATTGGAGTTTATTTTTATTGCACTGAAACGGCTTATAACTCAGTCTAAACAAGCGAGGGAGGGTTGAGTTCACAGACATTTTCATTCAAGAGCTGAACATTGGTATAAGATTAACCCTTTAGGCCAGGGGTCTGCTACGTTTACGATCTAAAGAGGTGTTTTTACTCCTTTGGTCACTAAATTAAAAGTGTTCAGATCCGCAACAACCTGCTACTATCAAATGGTGGCACGTGGGCCAACATCTACACCTCCAGATGCAAGAAGAGGGCCATCTGCATCATGAAGGACCCCACTCACCCAGCGCACACTTTTTGTCCTGCTCCCCTCAGGCAGAAGGTTGAGGAGAATTAAGTGTAGAACCACTAGGCTGGGGAACAGCTTCTACCCTGAGGCTGTTAGACTCATGAATCCCTAGTCAGGATGATCACTGTGAAATAAAAAATCACTTGATTGTTAATATGTGCTGCTGATTTATTTCATGTTGCTGTGTTCATTCATCCTCACCTGCTCACACAGACTCATGTTCGTGCTGCTGTTGTTTGGCGTGTTGTTTTGTACTATTTGTGCTTAGTGTATTCTTAGTTCACATCTTAGATCTTATTATTGTTTTTTCTTTACAATTTGTATTTTTGTTGGACGTGACTGGAACCCTGTGTACATAGTTTTGTTCCACCACATGTACCACATGTGGTGTGAATGACAATAAAGACACCTTGGTCCTGACCTTGACCTAGGGGGTGACATTATAAAGCTCAAAATATCTAATGATTTTTAATATTCATTGATATTTTTTACAATTTAAGACAAATCAAAAGACCAAATTCTTCTAAAGAGGGGGTGGGGTGTAGGATTTTTTTTTTATCAATAAAAACTGAATTATTCAGACCTATGTAATTTTTTTCAATTGTGGAAAAATGAATTAAGTATACTGTAGAAATAAAGTATAATGTTAAAGCGAGTATGTTTTACTCCTTGTTCCAGTATTCACATACAGTATTTGCAAAATAAACAATGGGAAAACTGCAAAAACTAGTTGTTTGTTGTTGTTGTTGTTTATAAAAAAACAATAAAATTCACTTTTTTGTGAATTTTGGTCAAAGCTTGAAAGAGACGCTGCGTAGGAACCAAACAGCCGCAGGTTGCACACCCCTGCTTTAGGCTACAGTATAAGCAGTGCTCTTATTTTGAAAGTTTTTGTTTGTTTGTTTGTTTTATTTAATGATCGTCTATCTCTCATCCCCCTTCAGGCACTTGAACAATGAGCACGCCCTCGACGACCGCAGCACTGCCCAGTGCAGAGTCCAAATGCAGGTGGTTCAGCAGCTGGAGATACAGGTGGGTCAAGCACGTTCTCCCACGGACCCACTTCATTTTCACACGTTCACAAAACATCACGGCGGCCGCTTCACTCTGTCTGAGGCGGGCCAGGGTTTACGCCGAGCAGCGGGGCTTTTAATTTAAAAGGAGCAGTCAGCAGGTTTGCTGCCATGGCTGCTCTAATTATAAAGACACACTGGTCACTAGCAAGAGAGTAAAGCTGATGGGGAGGTGGGGGTTCTTGCTCTCAAATTGCACACAACGCTCTCGAAACATCAGAATAAAAAACTTTAAAAGGTCTGAATACAATGCTGTGGGGGGGGGGGGGCTTTCCAGCATCAGGGTTAGCTTTTATGTTTGCAGTGGTGGTAAACATCGTTTAGTTGAGCTCCTGAAGCCACCAGCACGAACACAAAGTGACAGAGAGGCAGCTGGTGTCACATCACATCAGGACAGCCGTCTCTCTCTCTCTCTCCTTGACATGTCACTTCATCCCTCAGCGGTCCACAGGAAGACCCCCCCCCCCTTCAGA
>JARVLU010001354.1:31234591-31252604 GCA_031762415.1 Simpsonichthys santanae
TACCCACATTTAATTCTACTTAAGTAAAGTACAGATACATGAAAAATGTACTTAAGTACAGTAACAAAGTACTTGTAGTTAGTTACATCCCACCACTGTCTGCTATTATCACCAAGAGGCTCTGAATTACAAACGAGTGTGTGTTTTCTCGTGTTTGTCGGCACCATTAGTAAGCAGCTGTGTGAGATGCGAGACAGGAAAACAACTTGTTAGCGTGTGTAAACAGATGTTCCCTCCCAACCACCGGGGACAATTGCGCGCGCACACCTGCACACCAGATACAGCACACGTTCTCCACACATGTGTGTGCGTGTGTGTGTGTGTGTGTTCCAGCAGCTGTTTACAGTCTGTGGACGTTTCTGTGTGGGAACCATTTCAGATTTGTCAAAGCGTTTTGATTTGAGGCCACACGTGCGCTCAGTCTGTTGTCTTACCGTCGCCTCTTTGGTTTCCTTTCCGTGCGTTTTTGTGCAGAAGTCCCACTCTGGTGAAAAACATGATCTCGGGCCTGGGTTTTGGCTCCCTAAGCGCTAGCTACCAGGTAAGTCATGACCTCTTCTTTTTATTTCCTCACACTCACAATCAAGGACGCGATATCAAATCCCTCTCATAATTAGCCGATTCCCTAACTACGTTCACTCCAACACCCCCCATCTCAACGCACACTCGCACCTCCCACCTCATACCCACAACTTCCCTCCATCACATGCACTAAATCACACTTTTTGTATGACTGAGATGATTTACAGTGTCAAGTAGTTGTCAATTAAGGTTACTGCATAAAATTATCGCCTGTCCCAGAAAACCCACCTCTGAGCCAGTGAGAATTCCTTTTGTCTTTTTTTTTTCCCGCTGTGTGTGAGAGAGAGACGGGGGAGAGAGGAGGGGGGGTGGGGGTGCGTCTCAGCCGGCGTCCGACCTGTCTCATCCAGCGTGTGGATGTGAGCGTCCCCGACAGAAGCTCTTCCTGTTGTTTTCTCCTCTGCAGACACAGATGTTGCGCTTATGTTTCTGCGCCGGCGCTGAGGTCGTGGCTCTGATTCTCGTAACATTCCTGTTGAGACTTTCATGCATCACGCACACACTTTTGACAGGGACTTGGACGTGCACGAAGAGCTCTTGAGGTGGATAGTACTGTATGCAAGCGCCCCCTAGTGGTGTGTTTTGATGCTCGCCTGCACAGATGGGGAAAGAAAAATTACTTTTTTTTTTTTTAGTTCAGATTTTTATCTGATTCTGTCAGAATTATAAACAGAAGTTGCATTAAACATTAAATAAGTAGCTCAACAGTTTTTACATCTATTTGGGCATACAGTATACAAAAAGAAAGAAATGAAGAATAAATGATTGTGTTTGTGCAGGCGGCTCTGGCAGAGAGCGGTCTGTCCCTGCTCAACAGCCCCCCCATGGTGACTCCTCCGTCTGCGGCCAGCCTCAACATGCTACACGTGGGCCACGATGATGTCAGCTCCACCGTGGAGCAGGTGAACAGCAACGGCAGCTGCAGCCCAACGCTCAGCCCTCAGCAGTACAGGTACGAGCACACACACGGCGCATGTGACGATACAACCAGACAAAACTATAATACGGTGCTCGTGTGATAATCATGTTGGTTTTGTTAACAAATTGATATGATTATTAGAATCTTTTTATGTTGTTGTTCTACAGTGAAAAATAAAAATAAAAACACAACTGAACCATCAAAGGCTTGAGAAAAACATTTTCCAGCTCCAGAAGCAGATAATCAAACATTTGTTGTATCTGTACAGGTTTGAAGAAAAGTTCAAGTGACTAAAATTAATATTTCTGATTATGATGTAATAATAAGACAAAATAATTGTTTGAATTTCTGAATATTCTGTGCATTTGCTCAAATATTCCAGTACAGTGTACTGTGAAATAAACTATATATTATGATGCACACTTTTATTCAGCAAATTCTATTTATATAATATTAATTCACATCTAAAGTCTTCCAGCCCACACTGTCCAAAATCAGTTTAAGTATTTAAAGCCCAAATTTAATCAAATTATAACAGTTTAGTTCAGTTTAGTTCAATTGACTTTATTTATTTAGCATCAAGTCACAACAGAAGTAATCTCAGGGCATTGAACAGAAACATTCATATACTGTACATAAAAAGTAAGTTAATAACAATATTTATCTGAGTTCAGTTTAGTTTAGCATGATTTTTCACAATAAAATATGTTAATTGTTGTTACTGTACAGACAATTTACAAAAATAACAAAACTGTTCAAATTCAAAAGGTTAAAAATTGATATAAAAACAAAGACAAATCAAAACAACTAAACATATTTCCAAAGGTTACACTTTTTTTAATTGAATGCTTAAATGCAGACTAGAAACCGGTCATCTATTTCTCAATTAAGGATTTGTTAATGTGTCAGCTAAAAAGACCTTTTACCTCTTCGCTAAAATAAGGAAATGTAACCATCAGGACGTGTGTTTCGTTTCTTAATGACACAAAACAAAACGGCAGATTGATCAAAAGCTGTTTCTTTTATAAAAATCAAAACTATTAGATTCAGTAAATTAAAAAAAAAATACTGTACAGTATATAGAGAGTGGTGTTGCAGATGTTAGAAGGTGGACCTATGATCAGAAAATCACCAGTTCATCTCCCAGTACCAATGTGGATGGATTGGTGAAGCACCCACACCTGATTATTTGCCCCACTCTGGGCCCTTGAGCAAGGCTCTTCTTAACCCCCACCATCTGCTCCTTCGGGCGCCCTTGAAAGCAGCTCTCTGCTCCACACACAGGGCTGTGGTAGCTCGGTGGTCTGTGGTTGTGTCAGGAAGGACAACAAGCGTAAAAAAAATGGCCGAGTCTTTGAGTGACATTGTTCGCTGTGATGACCCCTGAACACGAGAGCAGCTGAAAGAAAAAACTGCACAGTATAATGTTGTCTAATCAGGGAATGCAGCAGGTTGCATCAAACTGAGTTTTATATCTTAAACATGTATTTTTCTGAGTGACTTGTGCACAAAAAACAAACCAGAAAAACAAAAATGACAAAAGTTGTGTTTAAAGTTATGCTCATTTGCTTCATTTGTAAGATGTAGTAGAGCAATAAAACATCCATCCATCATCTTTACCAGTTTCTTCCATTTTGGGTCATGGGGGTCACTGGTGTCCATGTCCAGCAGTCACTGTGCAAGAGGTGGGGACAACCTGGACGGGTCTCCAGTCCATCACAGGGACACATAGAGACAACCATTCACTCTCTCACTCACACCTAGAGACAATTTAGAGTCACCAATCAACCTAACATGCATGTTTTTGGACTGTGGGAGGAAACCCACGCATGCACGTAGAGAACATGCAAACTCCACCCAGAAAGGTCATGGACTGGGATTTGAACCAGGGACCTTCTCGCTGAGAGGCAACAGCTCTACCAACTGAGCCGCCATGCCGCCGCAATAAAACATGCAAATTAATAAAAAAAATTAAAAAAAAAAAACCACGAGCACAACGTTTCACACTTTGTGTTAAAACGAAAACCCGTTCACGTCATTTGTAACTTTGTCCATCGGCTCACTACGTGTTCTCTCCTGTGTCCTGCCACAGCCACTCGGTGCACGTGAAGGAGGAGCCCACTGAGGTGGAGGAGGACTGTCGGCCCGTCTCCCTCCTGGCCAGCCTCGCGCACAGCATGCCGCTGCCGAGCGACGAGCGCGACCTGGAGGAGGATCTTCCCTCCGAGGACCTGGAGTAGGACGGGAACTCGCCGAGCTCAACCCCGGAGCCCTTGCACGGGTGTGAAGCGGGATCAAAATCACAAAAGAGCAACACTCAAGAGAAAAAATAAAATAAAACGAGTTTTTTTTTTTTTTGTCCGTTTTAAAGTTCAAGCAACTACGAATGACATTGGGGGGAAAATATTAAAAACTCGAAACAGGGTTTGATGACTTTTGTTACTTTTCAGACGCAAAAACCAGACTGTGGAGCACTGCTTTACCTCCGAGCGTTGCTCTCACGGCGCTCGGCTCAGAGGTGTAACACCACTTACCGCATACACACGAAACCTGTGCACACACACACACACACACTTGTGTTTACTTGTCGAACCACGTCTTGTCCTCCTCCCTGGATAAACCACCTTTTACGTAGAGATCCCAGGAGGCATGGACACACGCGCTCCCTCTCCTGCTCATCCCTCCACCCCGGACACGCCCTTCTCCGTTCTCTCAGTGGTCTCTGGCTGCCTGGCGGGCCGTTTTCTATCAGTTGGGAAGAAACACAGAACAATACGAGCACGCGTAGGATCAAGTGTACATAGATTCGGAGCGGTCACCGGGGGCAGATACCTCTCCTTCCTCCCCTCTTCGAGTCAACTAGCTTTTCCATTTTTAGTTTGGATTTTTGATTGAAATGAAAACTGATGGGCTTTGAGAAATAAGAGGAAGGAAGAGAGCGTCCATCTTGTTCGTGAGGCTGACCCGGCTCCAACTTTTCACCATCAGCAAGACGTTTTCTGTAAGGGACATCTTTTGAACGTTTTTACTTCTACACATAATAAAAGGAGACGTTTTCCCATCGCGACTACGGCGCAGCCCAAGACGAAGACTGCAGGAAATGGACCGTTTGGTGCGGTCTTTCATTGCTCGTCCGCCTGCAGGTGGAACGCTTCGGAGAAGAAAAGAGAGGCGAGGCGTGAGAAACGAGGGAAGAAGTGTCTGCAAAAACTTTGAGACTAAAAAAAAAAAAAAAAAATAGAATGAAAACTGTCACCGATTATGGAAAATGAGAAAAAAGTGTGGTAGCTTTTGTCTTTTTTTAATTATTTTTTATTTTACGTTCTTTTTTTTGAGGATCTCCGTTGTGGATTTCCGCTTTAACGTACCTCTTTTAAGGATGTTGTCCTTGTCTTTTTTTATTGTAAGATGTTTTGATTTTACTCTGGTTGTTCACACCATTCCAAATGAGTACTGGAGGGGGAACAAAAAAAAAAGAAAGATAAAAAGCTGAAAAAACAAACACAAACCGCAGTATTGTCCCAACTTTCCTGCCCCTTTCCTTTTCTGTCCCAAGTGTAGCAGGCAAGAAAATTGGAAGAAAAAAAAAGCACTTAAAAGTTGCAATTATCCAAATATTACTTAACCACCAACTCTTTTCTTGTTGTTGTTTTTTTTTTTTTTTTTTTTTTTTTATCTTTATCACATTCACATGTTGTTTTGGTTGTGTATTTAGTTGAGACGTATCTGTAACGCTTTAAAAACATATATAAATATATATTATAACTGCAGTCAGAGAATACCTCATCCCACTAAGGTTCTGCCTGGAACTGTGTCCAAACTGGGGGGGAAAAAACGAAGGGGGAACACTTTCTGTGGGACACCAAATGTGGCAACTCTGCTCAGCCTCGTTTCAAAGCTCTATGGTTGTAATAGTTACTGTGTTGAAGCTTTCTGCAATTCACTGTGTGAGTTTGTGTTAAAGGAATAGTATGTGAGATTTTTTTATTTGTTTTACTACCAGTGTCAAACATTACTTTTCTCAACAGTGCCATACCAAATTAGTTTATTTTGATCGTTTATCTCCTTTTCCCTACTTTATTTTCGTTACAGGTAACCAAAGAAATATGTAGAAAACCAAAAAAAAAAAAAAAAAAAAACTTATTTTTTTTGTTTTCATTTTCTTAAAGAGCTGGCCAAAAGACAACAAATCATACGTTTTAATTTCCACTAATGTATTCATGTCTGTTTTGAGTTGAAATTGCATTATTTACTGTGCTGACCATTCCAAAAGACCAAAGCGTTGCAGAATTTGGAGACAGTTCAGATTAGATAGGAGGCCACAAGTATTAACAAACGAACCTCGCACAGTTCCTGTGAGAAGTGAAAGAAAAGCACTTAAAGGTGAAGCCCTGTCTCTGCCATACACAGGCCCAGCTGTGTTTAAACTTTAACTTTGGGACTAAAATGCTGTACGCAGGCTGAACAATTGCTGCATTTAAATATATACATTTGTTTGAGATGCCAAAAAGAGGCAAACGGAGGGAAAAAAAAAGTTTAAATCTCTGATATTTTTGATGTTGATTAAATGTAGTTTTTTTTTCCCGTAAGTCACATTCTCCTGATCAATATGTCCTTTTATTTTATTTTTTAAATGAAGAAATTATTCCAAATAATTTTGAAGACGATAATAAAGAGGGAATATTAAAATTTAACAGATTAAGACAAACAAGGGACATAACGTTGCTTGAAGATGGGTTCACGTTCTCACACGTTTTGTCAAACGATGTCTTGCACTTCACGTTTCCTTCATGTTTCAAAAACCTTTCTCGTGACTTTGTGTTCAAACGGGACCCGTCCCGTCGTGTTTGACGCTGACTGTCTTACAGATTACATCAAAAGTGGGATCTTGAAATGAGATAAAACACCAAAAATAATGCTACCTCCTTGTAAAAGCTGTTTAACACACAGCCAGTGGGAAACTGAACTCTTTGTTTTTTTTTTTCTTCTAATTTCCATCAATGTTAATGTTGAATGCCAAACCTGGTTTCACACTTACCGTACGGCTGATACGAAGAGCTCGGATGAGATATTTGCTGATCTGAACACCCTTGCATGTCTTCTTGAGCCCCAAAAAACATAAAGTCATAATTAAGAATGCCTACCTCTCCTTAAAACACCTTAGTGTGCACATCTGGTCATCAGCAGCTGTGTTGTTGCATAGAGCTGATTGTCAGAGGCAGCAACACACACACTGAAACACTGATGAGTGACAGAAACTCCAACCATCCAAAGACCCGCAACAACCATTTTCACCAAAACACAAAGACACTGAAGACAAACAAAACTCTTAGGTCCAAAACAGGAGGAACTGCTGCATCCGGGTCTTTTCTTGACTTGTGCTTTAAGGTACACCTGTAAACAAAACTGTTTTCTAAAGATTGTTCGCAGGTCACCACGCAACACGCGTTCCTTTCAGTTTGGCATAAAACACATTCCTGTAAATTTCTGCTCGGCTTCTCATTCCCGTTCTGTTCTTTGAATTGTCTTTTTTTTTTCTGCTGTTGTAAAGCTTTCCACTCAAATTGCTATTCTGTACTGCGAATGCTGAGTATATGTATTTATCATATTAAGTGCTGCCGGTATCTTGGTTTAATAGTTTTTGTTGGTTTCGTTTTCATTTTTAGCTCTTTATCAAAACGTCTGGGACGCTGACTTTTTATTTTATTTTATTTTTTAGGTGTATTATCAAAAAAAAATTGAAAAGAAATAAATTTAGATCATTGGTTTAGGTAACAGCTGTTTATATATGTATATTTATCTTAGCTAGATCTATTTTGATACTTTTTTTTGGGGTCTCTGTATGCATTTATGCATTTTTATGGAAAGGAAAAAAAAAAAACAACAAAAGGAAAACAAACTTAAAAGTTTCTTCAATGTGTATCGATACCTCAGGAGGACTTTTGTTTTTTCTCAAAGACAGGACCAAAACCTCTGACAAGAAAAAGAACGAGAGGGAAAAAACGTAAGAATATGTAGCCCCTTTGTTGCATAAGAAGAAATAGAAAAGCATTGCTGTAGGTCCTTTCAGGTGCCACTTTTTGTTCTTGCTCCATGTGACCCCCCCTTTAACCCCCCCCCCCCAAACCCCTGTCATTCCTACGCTGAACTTCAACCCACAGACCTGTCAATCATCTGCAGGTGCCAAGGGGCCGCCGCCGCCGAGTCAGAAACCTGGCCGGCGGCGAGGAGCTGAAAAACATGATCTCCCAGTCCGACAGAGGCAGACAGACTTGACACCGTTGCATTTTTTTGATACTCCTCCTCTTGCTCAGCTCCAAAACCAAAATGTGGACTGGCTCTCGGAGATGCAGCTCTGACTACCAAAGGCGTCGTGAGCCGACGTTGCTTTGTCCGAACTCCTGAACTGTAACCAAACTGTAACCAAACCAATGCCACAACCAACCAAAAAAACAAAAACCAAGCTACTTCCAAAACTCTCCATCGACTTCACGTATCGCTGGTTCCCCTCATACGCCCACAGAGCAGTCTCGTAGGAGCAGTCTACCTCCCAATGGCTGGTGTCTGACTCGAACGGACGGAGGGGGGTCAGATCCTAATGTGTGATTGGACAGCTCTGAGGTGTCACGCAAGGGTTAAGGGACTTTCAAAAAGAGGAACATTTGCCTGATGGTATTATGACTTAAAGACAGCCAGAATCTGATGGAACTACCACTTTATTGATCCTCTGGTTAAACCTTAGGAATGTGTGTACATTTTCAGCAGTGACTATTGATTTTTAGTTGAGTTTATCTTTGTACCTCTTTTTATTCTGTTTTTTTTTTTTTTTTTGGTTGTTGTTGTTCCTTGTTATTTGAAAGTGTGACCTGAGGAAGAGGCGGGAACAGGAACTGGGTGCTCGCTTTAGACAGACAGATGAGCCCAGGCCTCTAACGCTCCTCCTCCCCCCCAGGGTAGCCATGTAATGCCAGTCACTGCCCGTTTTCCTTCATGCTGTATAAAAACACACGACACAACACACACATACATATATCTGTGTATTTGTAACCTGAATCTTCTTGTGTCTGTCCATGCAGACAATAAAAAAACTGTACAGTAGGTCTAGTTGCATGTAATCTGTACTAATTATTGACAATGGCATTATAAAATGCAATAAAATACTTATTACACTGTCCTATGTTGTGTCTTTCATTTTTATTCCTTTGCATTGAGTTTTACACATTAAATTGTGCACACGCCAAAATATGTAGACTTCATTGTACATCAATGAGCCTTGAAGACTTTTTGCTTATGTCATTTGTTGTTTCCTTAAATTACTTTGACCTGAACCTACAAGTACAAGGACGCAAATATTCTTCTAGACCACATGTCAAACTCCAGAGCTATGGGCCAAATCTGGTGCCCCAAGATGATAATTTAAATGTAAAATATTGTATTTCTCCTTTTTATTTTCTTTAAAAAACTGATAAATACATAGTATAGACTTCTCTTACAAGCTGGCTAACTTTGAAGCCATTAAAAAAGGCTGGGTCGTTCTGTCATTACTGGTTCTGGTGTGGAAAGAGCAACAGAACGTCAAATGAGACTGATCAAAGTCTGCAACCAAGAAGATATCGAGTATCTGACTCGAGTTAATGTATCAGCTGAAAGTGGCCCATGACTCGGACAAAGTTTTCAAATTTTGGCTCCTGTTGGTAACTGAGTTTGACACCCCTATTCTGGACAATGTTCAACAATAGGTGTCAATTGATATTCTCAAGAAACAGATACACAGAAGGAATGGTCCAGTTTGGATCACATGTGGTTAATGTACAGACCTGTTACACGTCTATTTTGAAAAGAGCTCGTATGGTGTTGATAATGTTTACAGTCAAATATTGAGAGAAGGTCACCAGACACAGAGGATGCCTCACTACCAGCACTTGACAGAGTTGGAAAAGGTTGCATTGTGGGTCACGTGTTAGTATTGTGCAAGTGCATGTCATGCAGGACATATCGTTGTTGGAGCACATCAAGACATCAGAGACCATGTTAAGGGAAGATCATTGTACTGGGCACAGACAATTATAAAGCCTTGTCTATAAAGGCTGTGCCTGCCATCTGGACAAAGATTTTTGCAACACCCTGTGTCCTCCCACACCGTGTGTCAGTGACTGGAATCCACCAAACTACAGGTTTGCCAGCCATCGTGTAGGATGCCAGAGGAGGAACAACTGCCTTTAGAGTATTACTGCAACTGGGAGGCACAAACTGGTGATAAGGAGCAAATTCATCATGTTTTGAGATGAAGCTCGGTCTTTTATTACCACACAAGACCACTCTGGTGACGTGGAGAGTAGAAGACCACTTCTCTCCATGTGGTGCAAATACGTGCTGGTTTCACAGTAAGCTGGATCTTGAGGACCAGTTACAGCAGCCAGAATCGTACGGATTGACATTTCCTGTTTTATATTTAAAAAGGCAGCATGATGGCGCAACTGGTAGAGCTGTTGCCTCTCAGCGAGCAGGTTCCCGGTTCAAGGGTGTTTCTGGGCGGAGTTTGCATGTTCTCTCCGTGCATGCGTGGGTTTTCTCCGGGTACTCCGATTTTCTCCCACAGATCAAAAACATGCATGTTAGGCTGGATGGTAACTCTAAATTGTCTCTAGGTGTGTGAGAGAGAGAGTGAATAGTTGTTTGTCTCTATGTGTCCCTGTGATGGACTGGAGACTTGTCCAGGTCCACCTCTCACACAGTGGCTGATGGATATGGGCACCAGTGACCCCTGTGACCCGGAAAGGAAGAAGCGGGTAAAGATACTGGTATAACACATAGAACTTTATTGCAGTTTTACAATTAACTGGAATCAAAGTATAAAGTAAAAATAAACAAAAAAGAGTTTAAATATTTCTGAGCGTCCATGAAAGGGTAAGTATTTTCATTAATTTGGGACAAAAATATGGAGTCAACTTTAAGCCGTTTACACCTAAAATGTAGGTCTAAATAACTAAAAAAAAATAACATAATCGTTGATTATGTTACATATGGGTCATAGAAATTAAAAACAATAAATAGTATTAAGGTGTTTTAGCGACTGCCATCGCTGCTGGTGCTCAATCAAAAACTCCAGGACGCTGGAAGTTCCTCCTGCTCCATGAAGTGGGCCTTCATGGAGGTCAGAGTGTGCTGTGATACAGACAGCGGCCACCAGGAGGAGTAAACAAACCAGAAAACACAACAAACAGCAACAAACATCACTGCACGCCACTGGCATGGTCCCACCAACAGGGTGGGCCAGAGAGTGCAAAGCAAACAAGTCAGCTCTTTGGATGTATGGAGACATGAAAACAGGTGGATGAGCACTATGCTGGCGTGCAAAAAAGTTCAGTGATATATATATTTTTTAGATAAATACAGTCTCTATTTTTCCCTCCTGCTCCACACCCAGGTCTGTCTTGCAGGTGTTCCACATGCCCTGAAGCTCTTCTTTAAACCTCAACTCTGCACCGTGGATGTGTTGCCATGAGGAGAAAAAAATGGAAAGTGTTTGAATTGTTTCTTTCTTTTTGGTGGTGGTGGTGGTGGGGGGTGGGTGGGGGACTTTGTTCAATCTTGTGCTTTTAGTGAACTTCTCTGTAATTCCACTGGGAGGAAACTCACTCTCTCACTCTTGACGCTTAAATCCCTGTGACATTTGGTTTTTGGAGAGCCCCCATCCCAAAGCCTCCTATATAGCCGCAAGCACACACACACACACAACACTACACTGATATGTACACACATTCACTGGCATATACACTTTATGAATACCAAGCAGAAACTTGGTATAATATTCTTGCACAAGGTGAGTCAGGGTGCAGAGCAACACAAAAGGGTTATTTTTGGCACAAACCTGAGCCTTGAACATTTTTTAATCCTCATTTGGGACGACTGGGTGTGTGTGTGTGTATATTAGTGTAGACTGTGTGTTTGTTTGTTTGAAGGTAGATCTACACAGTCGTGGATCTGATTTCTTATCCATGTGCATGAACTCTTAATGCTGAAATCAGTATGCATAGTTTTGTGATTGGAGGAGGGTGGAGGGGGAGGAGGAGGGTGTGAACTGCTACGAGTCTCAACAGCATGGAGAGCACTGAGGTCCAGGCAGACCTTATGAGTCATGAGACAAGTCACTCAGGGCCTCACTTTGTCGTCCTTCTCGCTCTCCTCCTCCAAACAGCTGACGCACTGAAAACAACATGTTTATCTGCCTTAATGTTTTTGGTTAAATCACCAGTAATTTTTATTTCTTGTTTCTTAACATTTATATAACTGTAAATGTAGCGGTGACAGTGTGAAGGACAAGACAGACTTGCTTTTGAACTTGAACAGTATATGCATTTGTCATGTCACTTTTAAAGAAAATCATTTCATTCATTTATGAAGAGCATTACTTCAAATCTATTTTAAAAATCTTTATATCATTTTCAATTTTGCCCCAAAACAGTCGCGTACCAGTATGTTATGTTTCCTAGTTTTTTGTAAGCAGCAGAAACACTTCCATTGCAATCTGGGCCAATTCTTGCAGGAATATATATAAAAAAAATACCAATCAAAAATGACGTTTGCATGAAATGCTGTTTTATTTATTTTTTATTTTTTTCTTTTTTTCTTATTAATTATTTAACTCTCCAAATGATGTTGCAGACAGCAGTAATTCATTTTGGTCTTTGTTTTACCCAGACTAGTCGTCAATGCATCAACCAGGTAAATAATTAACTTTGTTTCTCCAAAGTGAGGTTGTTCAAGGAGCTATCAACAACAAGTAAAATAATGATTGTTCCATAGAATGCCATGTCAAAATATCTAAACTATTCCTTTTAGTTACAGCCATAAACAACTCAACCTATTCAAGATTTATTCTGACAATCAGAACATGAAAACAGTCAAACTAAGTGCATTTATCTAATAAAAAATATTTATTTGTTGGGACTGACTTTATAGATTGATTGTGCTTTATAGCCTTAAAATGCACGTGTAAATCTGATAAGTCATTCAAATTATACTTTCTTGGTCAAATTTCATTTTGGTTTGCATCCAGTTAACTTGAAATATAGAAATACCATCAAGATGTATTAAAACTGGAAACCAGACTGGAAGCTGGAAGTTGAAGCTGCAAAGCTTCAAAAATACAACGTGGCTGCTCTCAGAAAGTCAAACAGTTTGACTTGTATTTTGAAAAATGGGAGAAAACCTTTTCCATCTTCATTAATGTTGATAATAAAAATGCAACCACATGGTATTCTCTCTCTGACTTTTGTTGACGTTTTACATAAAAAAAATGTCTATTAAACTTGTATAAACTTGAACTTAAACTCATGAAGGGAACTTCTGTACAGCAGCATGTTGAATTCCCCACTGTTTATCCTCTCTAAATTTCTATATGGAATGCTGTTTGCATACAATTTGCATTCAAAATAAAGCATTTTAAAGTCACAAACAATAGGAAGCAACTTTAGTGAGATTCAATCTAAGATTTTAAAGTTTCTTATTAAAACCCCAACTTATAAAATAACCTTTAAAACGTTTCTTTAAAAAAAAATCTGGGTGTCTGACACATAGAAAAATAATTAGTTTTTGTCAGTATCATCAGCCAAAGATCAAACTAACAGCAGGAAACTGCAAACTGGAAATACTTTTTTTCTTCAGTGTTCATAGAAGTTTGTGGATTTTCAGAACTTCAAAACTGCTTGATCGTCAGAAGGTAAAATAAGTTTGTTCACAAACTGTAATCGACAAGAAAACAAATTGGTTAAGGGAAAAATTAACATTTTTGATTGACAAATGACTAGATGCTAATTGATATTTAAAATGGTTGCTGAACTTGAAATTTGTGTTGAAGGCTCAGTTCATCTGCTCTAACACACATGTAACTGAGATTGTCATTTTTTTTTTCTTATCTTGAAACGAAAATCCTACCACTAAATAATAATAATAATTATAATAAACTCTGAGATTTGTGTGACTGACTCTGCCATTTGAGTCTCTGTACATCATGTTCCTTCTGCTTTCTGTACTATATCTTGTTTATGGTGATGGCGCCTCGCTGGGAGCAGATTAAATTTAGAAGCTTATACAACAAAACAGGCATATTTACACCCACTTCAAATTTAGAGCAATGGTTCCCACAGGTGGGGTTGGTGCCCCACTGTGGGTCATGAAACACCAAGTGGAGGTCCTCAGATTATATCCAGATGTCAACTTAAGTTTTAAAATGAATGTCTATGGCATTATTTCTCCTTAACTCTTATTAAAAAAATAATGAAAACTGTTGTCATAAATAACAAAAATGACATTGCAAGTGTTAGGACTGTTTGTGTTCTCATGTTGTTTAGTAGCGTTATCAGCAGTATATATGTTTAATGTGGTAGTAGATTTTTGTCATTATCATTTGACTCAGAACCAACAGTTTTGGAAATCACTGATTTAGAGGGTTTAGTCAACTGAGCATTCATTACACTTTTATTTAAACAGGTTAGTCTCATTGAGCCGTGAGGACTCATTTACCATATTTTCCGGCCTACAAGTCACACATTTTGCCTAATTTGCATAACCTGCAACTTACATGCCGAAGCAACTTATTTGCGGATTTTTTTCCCATATTTATGAACCAATTTCTGTCTGAGACACCATTTTCATTCATTCTAACTGAAAATATCAAACACTAAAGTTTTCAGCAGCTAGCTGGCACTCGAGCAATATGGCATGCTATTATGTCTCGTAATAGGTAAAAGTGGCGATTCATTCCACCTTTAGACAAGTTAATCCCAATGCGCCTCGGGGACTATTAGTGACACAATTGGCTTGCCATAGACTGCCACCTTCGTCCAGCTCACTTGGAGCAACCATCAAATCAACTTAATTTTGCTGCACCACCCTGGCAAAATGCAGCTAATTTGACAATTGAAGTACATTTTTTACTTAAAAATTCAACTGAGACACACCTTTGTTATAATGTTGCACAAACAAATAATTGTCTTTTGGTGGTTATCTTGTTAAATTTTGAATAAATGCACAGCGAGTTTACCCTTTGCGTGCTCCCGCTTCTGCGAACCGGGTTTTGAAATGCAGCTGATCTGACCGTCAAAGTGCTTAAGGAAAAGTTCAACTGAGACACACTTTCACTATAATTTTGAGCAAACAAGTACAGGTAGTCCCCGGTTTTATGCAGCATTTTATAATTTTTTCGTTTTTTGGGGGGTATTTTGTTAACTAACTGCTTGGAAAAACATTTAAAAACATTAATATGGCCGTTCGAAGTTGTTTTACATTGAAAAAACGTGTTTAAAAAGACGTGACCGATCGCCGTTTTAGTTTCGGTTTCATTTACGGCCGAAAATCCGCGTTTACGGCCGCCAGGGGGAGCAGTTCCGGTTTAAGGCTGAATCGGTTTGAGGCTGAGCCGTTAGAACGGATCTCAGCCTTAAACCGAGGACTACCTGTAATTGTTTTTAGGTGTTAATCTTGTTAAATTCTTGTTAAAGTCTGCCCGCACACTTACGCGGCCGCCATTTAGCAGCCAATCTATTTTTGGCAAAACACCGGCCCACATTTTCAGGTTGTCAGCGGTGGTGCATAGATGTGACTTATATGGCTAAGTGATTTATTTATGAAATTTTCTAAATTATTAGACATTTTTGGACTGATGCGACTTACTCCAGTGCGACTTATAGATTGGAAAATACGGTACGAGAGAGGAACCTGTTTTAACAAAGAATGATGACAACAGTAGATAATCTTAAAAGAAGGCATTAAAATTTTTAAAAAATAAGTGGAAGAAAATGCTATTATTGAAAAAACTGTAACATTATAAAGTGATATAAAACACTAAAAACAGGACCATGCATGAATTTTGACTCTAGGGGAAATTATTTCCACTTAACAGAAAAAAATGCAAGAGAAAGTTCAAAACAGTCAGAAATGTATATTAAACAAAGTAAATCTGACACATGACTGGGTGTCAAGGCGATTTTTAAATCTAGCTGCTGGAGTCTCACAGGTAAACTCATCTTAGCAGCAGGAAACCTCCCCTGAGAGCTCAGCCGTCTTTTTCTCTCGAGGAGGAACCCTTGTGTGGCAGAAGCAGCAGAGAGAGGGCCCCAGCTACAGAACAAAAGCATCTTTGTGAATGATTGAAACCACATTTTACCCTCTCGCCTCTCTCTCTCTCTTTCTGTCTCTCTGTCTCACACGCCCTCCTCCTCACGCTCGCTCTCACCCGTCGTCAGACTTTTCAGAACGACTGAAACAATCCAAAGTTTAGAACAACACAGCGTCTGCAGATCCACTTCAACTTTCCTAGAAGCGTCAACGTTTCCTGCAGCTCGAGATCTCATGTAGTCCGGTCAGACACCTGTTCTTTCTCAACTGAGATCTATAGACCCCCAAAGCCCCCGAGGCCTTAGCTAAACCCCAAAAAAATCAAGTCTTACAAGAAGTGACAAGAAGACTACCTGTGGACAATTTGTCCTCCTCCGCTCAGCTTGAAGAGAATAAACAACACTCTGTTCTACATTTGTAATGACATGCAGGCTAAAGCTGTGGCACAAGAAAAAGACCTGGACTGGTCTATATGATGAAGAATGACCAAAGATTCAGTCATAACGACAAGAGACAAAAATTTTTTTTTTTTTTTTTAAATTCATGTCAAACGATATGTCACATTTTGGAAAGTTCACTTTCTGCAAAATACTGTATATAAAAAAGATAAAGCACTTGCATAATGTTCAATGTTATATTTTGCTGCAGCAACACACAATTCTACTTTTTTATTAGCTCAAAACTTTATTACATTTATGGAGTAATAAATTTTTGGAGAAATAATTATTGAAATTACTTTAGACAGTGATACTTTTGATGAGAGCCATACATTTCTTCTTCAAGTTAACTCTGACATATTTCAAAGCAGGTTTTATATTCACAAGTTTAGGTTAAATTAATAAAATTGTGACTTTAAAGTAACTTTTAATTTTTGAACTTGGACATTTATCTATAGGGTTTATATTTAGGGGGCTGCGCAGAGCCGCGGTCTTGTAATCCTGAGGTTGCGGGTGCGAGCCCAGGTAGAGCATCTGGTGTAAAATAAATTGCCAAAATTTTCATGCAAGTTCGCCAAAAGAAACTTACTACCGGTATCTATATGTTTTGTATTTGACAGCTGTGACAAAGACTTCTTCAATGTTATAAAAATCATATCCGTTCCTTTAGTCAAGCACAACAAATTAAATTAAGGCTGTTTTTTTAAGTGTCACAAGTGAAGAAAAAAAAAAAAAAAACAGAGAGCTGAACAGTGAATCAGTTTTATGCCTCTATACCAGGACTATTCAACTGGGTGGGGGTGGGGGCACAATTAATGAAAGCCAAGAGCTCAGGGGCCAGTAATTAATCAGTTATTGTCACTAATTAAGCTTGTTTTATAGTTTAAAATCTAGTTTTATTTAAAAATGTACCCATTGGTGGACCAAACTGAGATCAATTTTGACCTGATTTGACCCCCAAGTCACCAGATGAATAGCCCTGCTCTATACTTTATCTTTCCATCCACTTTAAAATTGAGTCATGATTAATAAAAATGATCAAAAATTACAAAAACTGTTTAAAATTATGAATGTGTGAACAAAATACATTTAGAGCTGAAAGGTAACATCTGTAGCTCAACCATGACAAGGTTCTGTAAAACTCTATTTTTTGACTAATAAACAACAGACACCGATTTGATATGGTACACAGTGCTCAAAAATCAGTCAAAATGAACTTGTTTTGCTTAATGTGCCTTATAATCTGATGCACCTTGTACAGTATTCAGAAAGTTTGCTTTGGCTGCACACTAAATAAGTACTTTTATTTTGGTAGAGCTTGTCTGCACGTGAATTTGCTGTATCCTTTAGCAATGGAAGATGACTTGAGCCCCTGCTGGAGATGAGGAATGAACAGAATCATTGTCATTTGTTTGGGTGGTTTATGATGAGCCAAAGAGTTTATCTGTGTTTAAAACTATGCTTTTGAACAAGACAAAAGAGCAGTGATCATGGTGTGAATAAGCTTCCACTGACCGTGAGACAAAAGCCTTAAAGTAAGTATTTAACAAAAGCAAAATAAAGTTTGATTAAATTAACGCCACATGCCTGTGGAGCACCTGAACATAACGGATATAAAAACAATAGACTGTAAAAGAAAAACTTGTGGAAGTCGTAAATGATGGAATCCACTGCGTCTCACGAGTGTTGGCGCCTGACATCCTTTTAATACTTTACTGAAAAATCTGCTATTTCTGTAAAAAGTAATTAAAGTGTCTAAAATGATTTAAGATTTTTTTGGGGGGGTTGGGTGAGGGTGTAAGGACTGGGCATGGTCTTGCCTTTCCCTCAAGTCAAAGAATAAAACTGAGTTTTAAGTGAAGATTTAAAAGCAGTTACAGTGTTTGCAGATGACATTGTGATCTGTGGTGAGAACAGGGAACAGGTGGAAGAGAACTTGGAGAGGTGGAGGTTTGCA
>JARVLU010001354.1:31358331-31370518 GCA_031762415.1 Simpsonichthys santanae
GGGCAACATTGCAGCCTAACAATTGGTTCTTTTCATTTTCTGTGCATGTATGTGTGAATATTTGTTGAGGGATAAAGACAGGAACCACACCACTGCTGGAGTCGGGTGTCCTTTTTTCATGTATTAAGTTTTGTTATGATACGTCCTCTGTGGTTGTGTGTGTGGTCTCAGCTGGTTCCAGTCATTAATGCTGGCCAAGAGTTATTATGGCATCTTTTTCTCTAAGTCTGCTTTGTGGGAATTTATACTGCTCATCATCTTCAAATCATCCCCGTTTCATTTAGTGTACAAAAAATATCCAAATTCTAGTCACATTTTTTTACTTTTTTGATGCCACATGACTTATTAGTGTAAAAAAAAAATCCCAAACTGAAAACGTGTTGGTCTAAAAGTCCCTAATATTGTTTCTTCATGGAATAGTTCAGATGTTCAGGCTCAATAATCCAGGTTAAAAAAAAAAAAAAATCCAGCAAAGTTCAGTCAGGTCATCTGGATGGTTTCTTTTTTGTTGAGATGTTTCTTCCCTCATCCAAAGGACTTCATCAGATCGATGAACCACAAACAAACAGTCCCACAGGCCTCACACTCACATTGTGGACCAACCTTGATGGTGATAAGATGGTTTCTGGGGGCTGCCCTCTTCCTCGTCGACTCCCCTGAGGCAGCTGTAGTGGTTCAAAGCATCAAAGTTCATGCTCAGTAATCCAGGTAAAACAAAAGTCCAACAATGTTCAATCAGGTTATCTGGATTATCTGGTTTCTCTTTTGTTGAGATGTTTCATCCTTCATCCAAAGGACTTCATCAGTCCGAGGAGTCACTAACCATCTTATCACAAGCAAACTAGTTGGTCCACAATGTGCATGCGCTGCTTGTGGGACTGCGTTTGTTTGGGGCTCATTACCGATGAAGTCCTTTGGATGAAGGACGAAACGTTTCAACATAAAAGAAACCATCCAGACGACCTGATTGAACTTTTTTGGAATAGTTCAGATGTTTAGAAGTTGAGTTTTGTTGAAAAGATATGAACAATTAATAATTTACCTCTTGTGATTTCTTTAACTGGTTAAGTTTGGAGAAGTAGTTTATTTCTGATCAGACGATGAGCTGACAGCTTGTCCAAGTGGTGCCAAAACCAAAATGGATTGTTGCAGTGTAGAAATGATGCCAATTATTGTATAAATTGATACGTGAAGTCAGTTAATGGGAATGCACTGAAGACGTGAGCATGTATGAAGTAAATGTCATGTCGTGTTTCTGAGTTTCTGCAGAAAGTTAATTTTCCTGGAGGGAGGAGTGCTTACCTATTTGTGTGCAGATAAATTAATAAAAGCATTTGAAACTGGGTCAGAGTAAACTCTGAAAGGTACCAAATCTGATTTCAACCCTGGAACATGTCCCAGAGTGTGAAGGAGAGGTTTTAAAGAACTAAACCATTATCCAGGGGACTTTATGAACTTTTGATTTGTGCGTAGATCCAGAATGTCTAATATTCTGTGTTTTCTTTAATGTAGTAAATATATTTGAACTTTCAATTTCATAGTATGTTCATAAAAATGCCAGTTTGTGAGACTATACTTGACCATCAATTTCACATTACAGTATATGGTTATTCTGGCAGAAATATGATGTTCCTGCAGGAAATGCCCCCAGGCTGCGCTGGGAATTCAACAACTGCTGCTTTGTTGATTTAGTTATTTTATGGTTATTTGCATTTGCAAAAATATCACATTCAAGCAATGGTGAGGTTTATGAAATAGCATTCATGTGCAGTGCTGTGAACGTTTTTCAGATCGGGTTTAATGTGGCAGCAGTTCACGTTGGTCTCTGCCTGTTTTGAACTGTTTCATCAGTTGGTTCAAATTTAACTTTTTCTCCGATCTGAGGTTTAATATTGCAAAAAATATAAACTGCCCATAACCTTTCCGCACGATTTCAAACCAAAAGGTATGAACTACTCCATTAGCCTTTCAAGCAAGCAAAAAAAAATAAATAAATAAATAAATAAAAATACGACGCTATATAAAAAGCTTTCAACTTTAATGCCACATGTGGTGAATTTGTGTATGACCATTTCCTTCAGTGGGTGGTGTGAAAGTGCAAGTGACACCCCACATTTCACACAAGTTCATTTTAGACCTGTGGAAACTCATTTCAGGGCGGTTAAAGAAAAACAGGAAAACTCATCTGAGCTCTCTAAATATTTTTTATTTTTTTATTTTTGTGAACCAGCACTCCTTATCTGACATCATAGCCAGAGGAACAGCAGGATGTGCTCCCCTGCAGGTGATACAGGAAACGTCACGTCACTCGCCGGCTCATCTAAACAGCGCTTGTGCGCTTGCTTTGTGCTTTAACTAATCATTGCCCTATGTTATCCATATGCTCTTGCTTTAATGGGGTAGCTGTTTACATGAAGGCTGAAATTCCTCTGAGTCACCCCTTCAGGGCTGCTGACACGTGTTCAAACTCCAGATTCACTTTAAGTAAGCGTCCACAAACATGTACACACACTCATCCCAAACACACAACTAGTTCCTCTTAGCAGCTCTTGATTGCACTGCGCTGATTCTAATTAGAGGCTCATCTTTTTCAGATCTCAGAAATGTCTCTGAGGTCGAGTGGTTTGATGGTTTGATGTGGATGCAACACACAATCGACAGAATCCACTATGGCTCTGGTGGGAATATGTTCAGGTCCAACAATTGTGGTTTGAATGTTTACAAAATAAAAGTTGGTTAAGTCACGAGGCCCAAAACACTTTTAACCCATAACACCGCACTGGCTGAATCTAAATGCATAACAGACTACTGTACAGAGGTACAAAGAGGTTCAAGATTAGATAATTGAGGCTTTACTTGCTAAAAATGGTGGATTGAAACATTTATGTATAGTTATGTTCTTCTCTGGTACCAAATCACTGCACACTAATAATCCAGGGTTTGAGCTTTTGCATGTTGTGCTGTATTTATTGTAGTTTTCATGTTGGCTTCATGCCCATTAGAATTTTAGTGCATTGCTGTTCGTCTTAATTTATTGCATTTTGTAATGTAAGATGGTAACGAATGGTAAACTGAATAAGGCAGGGGTGTCCAAAGTGTGGATCGAGGGCCCCATTCGGCTCTTGGAGAGATTTTGTGTGGCCCATAACTGCAGTTTAATAATAGTATCATTTTGGTCAGCAGGCTCAAGAGGTCGATGAAGACTTTCTGCAAATTTGTTGGTAATAATTTTTTCTATAATGTTTAGGTTTAACAGCAAAACGGATGAAAATCAATCTTCTCAAAATGAGCAATATTAAGCAAGAATACAAACCTTGTGCTATAATTGTGTTATTTTCACTTCATGGTACAAAACACACACACACACACACACACACACACAAAAAAAAACTTTACTGATTTCTACCAGAAAGGAGATTTTTGGATAAAGATTCATAAAACTTGGTTAAATACTGCAGTTGATAAAATAATCAAGAGGGAAATTGAACACTTTTAAATGAATATAACATGTTATCATCTGCATACAAGTTGATCAACTTTATCAAACTATGCATCTGATGTAGTAACTGACAGCTGGACAGTTTTTTATAACTTTGATCAGCATTTTGGGCCGTCCATGGTCCAAAAGGCTGATCGACCCACTTTTTAAAGGAGTCTTACTCAAATTATGCTTTTGTAGCTGAGAACAGATGAAAATTAACTTTACAAACAAGAAAACAACAAACATAGACCCATCAAATCAAATAAATCTAATCATTTTAGATAAGAAAAAAATAAACGTGTTTATGAGGCTTTTAAGTTTACATTTTGTATCTACAACAATTTAAAACGCTTTCTCCACCAACATTAGTAAACGTGTCCTTTCTCCAAAATATTGTTCACGTTGAGAGTTTAATTCGCATTTTTGTGACCCACGAGTCCTTTCATCTGGATAGTTTTGGCCCACATGTGAAAATGTTTAGACACCCCTGGAATAAAGCTTTTTATAGTTATGTTTTAAATCATTTTAGTTCAGCATATACTGTAAAAAAAAGTTTACAATCTAAAAAAAAATCTATTCAAACATACTGGCACACAGCTTTCCAATGCCATCCCCCCACCACTTACAATGTGGTTAGATTTCCAGTCTCTAAATTAAACATTTGGTGGTTTTAAGCACAATAGTGCTCAAATATGTATTTATAATTTTACAAGTAAGAGCTATGAACAAGCCTGTTCCACAATTTCTGGTACTAAATGAAAAACAAAAAAGGTGAAGCGTGTTTGATTCGGTTCTTAAGTAGTCTCCGCCTGTGCTCATGTTTGCTTGTTTTTAAGCACTTTTTGTGGGTAGTTTGTTTGTTACCAGAGATAAACAGCCGTCAGCACAATTTATTTTGGAGAACAACAAGGATTTGTTGTGAGGACGCCAAGATGCAGAAACGTTTAATAGAAAGAGAGCCGCCAAGGGGAGCCTATATTTTCTATACTAAACAATCCAAACAGTATTTTTACAGCAGATCATAAATGAATGGTATATGGAGAATGTTTAGATGGAGGAGCATTTGGAATAAACAGGCTAACTGGGTCTGTTTTGCATTAGTGTTGTAAATCCACTTCTACAGACCTCAGGCCATGTTGCAACAATGATATTCTTTAACATAACCATCTGATGCAAAAGTGATATTGTGTAAAAGTCCACAACCCAGCACTCGCATGTACTGCAGTGATTTATTTTATTTTTCTTAGATCTCGAGTTGTTTTAGGTAGAGAAAAAAGAAAAGTATCTTAAATTGATCCTATTTTACAGGTGCATCTAAAAAATTTAAATATTGTATTGGGAAAAGGTTAAAATAAAATTGTTAATCATTTCAGAAAGTGACACTTTTATAAGGCATGGTGGATCAGTTGGTAGAGATGGTGCCTCTCAGCGAGAAAGTCGCCGAACTGAATCCCAGCTGGGGGCCCTTTCTGGGTGGAGTTTGCATGTTCTCTCCTGAACATGCATGGATTTCCATGGGTACTTCGGTTTCCTCCCACAGACCAAAACCATGCATGTTAGACTGATTGATAACTCTAAATTGTCCCTAGGTGTGAGAGAGAGGGAGTGAATGGTTGTTTGTCTTGTTTGTCTCTATGTGTCCCTGTGATGGACTGGAGACCTGTCCATGGTGTCCCCCACCTCTCGCACAGGGATTGCTGGACATAGCACCTGTGACCCATGAAATCCAAAAAGGAAGAAGAGGGCAAAGATGATGGATGGATGGAGAGGCCTAGAATCCATGTTGCTTAGAGTCCAGTGTGAAGTTTCCACAGTCAGGGATGGTTTGGGTCCATGTCCTCTGGTGGTGTTAGTTCACTGTGTTCTCTGAAGTCCACAGTCAACAAGCATCTAGCAGGAGATCTTAGAGACTCCATGCTTCCTTCTGCTGACGAGCTTTATGGAGATGCTGGTTTCATTTTCAGCATGACTTCTGGCCACACTGCCAAAGGTGCCAAAAGCTGGCTGTGGAATATTCTGATTTTCTGAGACACTGAACGTTAAGTGTTTCATTATTTGTAAGACATAATCATCTAAATTACAAGAAATAAAGGCTTAAAATATTTATTTTTGTGTGTAATTAATCTATGTAATATATGAGTTTCACTTTCTGAAATGAATGACAAAAAACAAACAAAAAAAACCTTTCACAGTACAGTGATCCCTCTCTTATAAACTCTTCATATGCTCTTAAACACTATGGCTATAGCGATGAAGATGATGATGACGGTGTGAACCTACAGCACTGCACAGCATGTAAAGTACACACAAAATAAAAAAAAAATCTAGGTTTAAAAAAAACCTCACACTACAGTGAACCACAGCGAGGGGCGACTGTGTTCTAACTTTTTTAGACGCACCTGTAAGTATCCGTTAACTTGGCTCCTCTGAAACAAACCTTCCTTGCCTCCTCAAACTAAACATGTCCTGACCACTGTCTGCTGCGGATAAGATACTGACTACTCATTTTACCCGCCCACACTTTCAAAAATATATGAATAAGTCTTTGAAGAACAGTAGTTTTATTTTATTACAAGCCTCAACTGCTGCGATGGGCTTTGCAAGGAGATGTGCAGAGGAATGTGGAATAGAGACGAGCGGTGTGAGGGCCAGGGGGACAGGAAACAGGGGACAGATAGAGAAGTGAGAGAGAGCGGATAGAGTAAATAAACATAGCCGGGAAGTGTTGAGTCCGTGCACAGGACGTGGCTCGGTTTGTATGTGTGTGTGTTTATAAAGCCCAGCTGGCTCCCATTTGGACAGGAATGAGTTTGCACCTCTCAGAGGCCTGAGCCTGTTTTGCTTTGAAGACCTCTGTGTTGTCTCTGTGTGCGCATGTGTGTGTGCGTGCATGTGCCCGTTTTAAAAACAGCATCATTAGAGGACCGCATGTCTTTTGAACACATAAAAAAAATCTCAGACGTATATTTACCGTGCTTCTGTCCTCTTGCGTGTTCATTTTAAAAGCGACGTACCGGTGCACATGCACACGATGCAGAGCTACGCAGATTTCAGGTTTCACAAGCGTTCACGTAGACCCCTAAACAGCCACGAGGGGTTGGATTTAACTGTTTCCAGATGGACGTGTAGAACAGCGCGCACACAACACACGGGCCAAATCTGGCTTTGTTAAAGTCAGCAAAACTCCTTTCCTAATTAATTAACTGTTTGTAGATGGGAAGTTAGAGATTCTACAAATCTTCTCTCGATTTGTTGAATTTATGTAAGAAATTTAAAATAACTCAATGAGCACGCCCACCTCGTCTGTTTAGAAGCTATATTTAAATGTTCCCTGACTGTGTGTGTACCTGTGTGTGTTTGTTTTACAGATGTGGCCCACACCTACACTGAGCCCCTCATATTGAGGGTCAACGGTACCCCCAAAAGGTTGTTAGATGATGATGATGATGGAGTCAGTTGCAATCACAAAGCCAACCTCTCACATTCAGCACTTACAACGCCCAGAGGGAGTGTTACAAGTGAGTAAAGCACACATTCATACTCACACACACACAAAGACTGATCAGAGGTTTATTTCCATTCCTGATCTCTGGTCAGATGACTCACATTATCCTGACATTTAACAAATATTTGCACACCCTGAGGAAATGGGTCAGGTGTTCAAACTCAGACAAAAACATCTACATTTAGAGCTGTTTCAGGAGAGCTTCAGTACATAAATTAAAGACTGGATATTTCTTGAAGGAATGCATAGTACATCGTAACTTTCAGCTTTTGCCACACAAACCTTTGCTCAGTATCTGTAAAACTGTGTTCCAGTCATGTTTCTGTTGATTAAGGTTGATGTGTCATCTTGAATCTTATTTCTAACCTACAAAGCCCTCAACAACCTAGCTCCATCTTGTATTACAGATCTTATTGTTCCATATTTTCCCAACAGAGCACTTCACTCTTAGATTGCAGGTTTACTTTTGGTCCCTAGAGTTTCCAAAAGCAGAATGGGAGGAAGATCTTTCAGTTCTCAGGCTCCTCTCATGTGGAAGCAACTTCCAATTTCTGTCTGTGAGGCTGACGCATTGTCCAGTTTGAAGACTGGGATTGGGATTAAGACTTTCCTTTTTGATAAATCCTATAGTTAGGGGTGTCTTGTTATGCTGCTATAGGCTCAAGGCTCCAGTATACTTGCACATCCTGTCAGCCATGCAAAAATTGTGCACCCTGTACGCAGAGGGTTGAGACTTCATACTCGAGTGTCCACACTGAGCGGCTGCAGTCAGCTCCACCGACAAGGGGCATTTGCCTTTGGGACAAATTGAGATCGCCGATTGGTCATCTGCTGACACTTGCCTCTTGGAAAAAAAAAAAAAAGGCCAGACCAGGGATGAAGAAGGTGAATTTAATACATTTGTGTCGCACACAAAACAGTCGAGCAGTTTATTATGCAACACCGAGTACGAGTACGTGGTCGTGAAAATTGAGCTTTTCATGGACATGCCCTGCAGGCGTCTGCTTCGACTCTAATCCGGTACGCGCTGTCCTCCGCGGACTGACGTACGTGGATGCTTTAGACCACTGGTGGACAAATTGACCTTATTAACCTTTCTTATAATGAATTGTTGCAATCCAATACTATTTCTATTCCTATCTTAACATGTGATGCTCGACCTGCCATTGTGTATCTGTTCCTCCTTCCTGTTCCTCTCAAACCCAGCCGGTCGAAGCAGATGGCCGCTTGTCCTTGAGCCTGGTTCTAGTAAAGGTTTCTTCTTCATGATAGAGTTTTTCCTTTCCACTGTTGCCTTCGCGTTTGCTCAAGATGAGAGTTCTGTGATGAAGTTAAATTCAAATCAGTCTTCTCCTCAGATAAAAAGTGTTAAATCATTATTTTTATATATGAGTGTTTCTGTTCAGTGCACTGAGATGACTTCTGTTGTGACTTGGTGCTATACTGTATAAATAAACTGGATTGAATTGGACGATGTTCTCCGAATAATCCAAGGGCCCCATTCCAAACACACTGTCCAGGCATTGACAGCTCTGCACATACACTTGCTGCTAATGTCTCAGTAGGTCTGTAGACAACGTGTAGAGATGGAGAGAATGTGTCAGACCTGTAGGTACATGCCACCCGGATCGTAGCCAGCTGCTAGTGTGTGAAGCAGGATGAACAACACCTGCTCGAGGCTCAGATAGGAGAAGTGGAGATAAACCCGGTGAGATTCATCTTTCCCACAGGAATGTAGGCCATGTGCTCCCCACTGGCTCATGAGCCCAGACAGTCCCACCGACCACCTCATAAAGTCGTGTCTTAATCAGCATCCCCATCACTCCCTGACCTCAAAATTTTTAAAACACCAATTTTAATTTTAGACTCAAACTTTGATGTGGCGTTTTAATCTGAACAAAAGAAGGCATGAACGTTCGTCATGGAATAAGTCCAAGTCTTTATTTTTTTTTTTCCTCCTGGGTCCAAATTGAATGGATGCACTACAGAACTTTAGTCATTAAGCATAAAGACTTTTTTCGTAGGGCATGCATTAACACACAAACATCTACATGCAAACATCAAAGCTTGCAGACAGAATACTAATATTTATTGTCATTTTCTCAGTTCTACCTGCAGGCGAGGCTGTCATGGCGAGGAGCTCGGTTAGTGCGCCCGCTAGTCCAGTTCCTGCTAGTGATACTTGCAATCTACACCGGCCTGAGCCGCATCTCCGACTACAAACACCACCCCACTGATGTCCTCACCGGCTTCATCCAAGGGGGGCTAACGGCATATTGGGTGGTATGTCCAAAGTTGTCCAAATAGTTGTAAATAACAGTAATCTTTGTCTTTACCAGATTTGTAAACTTAAACAACAGTCTCTTTCTTTCATTTTTGCTCCGTCTGCTCACGCTTGGTGTTTATAAACAGCCAATGGCTGACGGCATGTGTGGTCCGTGTACATTTCCTGACAAGCTTTGTGTCTGTGCCTGCAGGCGGTTTACATCTCCTCCATGTTTAAGCCCAGCACCCGTCCAGACCTGTCTCCCACGAGCATGTCCCTCGAGAGTCCACTGTCCAGTCAGCAAACCGTCTGCTAGCGGGTGCAAACAATCATTTCATAAACCAGAAGACAAGAAACGATGGACTGCAACGCAACGGGGAGTAGCAGACAAACTCTCGTATATAAGAAAGGGAATCATTGTGAGAGAAGTATTTGATAAAAGTGTACAATCTAACAAATGCTTACACACTCTGGCACACTGACACACATGCTGTCCGGCACTCGTTTTATATACTGTATATTTTAGGGATGTCCTGATTAGGATTTTTCTTGTCACCGTGATCCGAGCCATAATCCAGCACTTGCATTGTTTTGCATTTTACTGCAGCACACATTTGCAGATTACATACCATAAATTAAAGTGATGGCAACCTTTTTTTTCTGTGCTAGCTACGTTTTTTTTTTTCAAACATATATTTTTAATGTGATTGCTTTATCACTACCAACAAAAGTAACATCCAAACTGCAAGTAGCTACTGGACTGCGGTCATTTTTTAAAAAATTTAAAAATGTTTTCGTACTGCAGATGTTTTGAGACGTTGCGTCACAACAGCTGCTGAATGGCAGCCGCATTGCCGAGCGGTTGACGCAAAACCAGTTCGACAACAGAGATCGGAGTCAGAGTGTGGCCGCTGATCCATACGACTCAACGATCGGGACATCCCTAATATTTACATGTGAAATTCCAAGAGCACATACAAGAACCTGCCCGGTGAAAAGAACTGCAGTGTACTCTTTTACATATATAAACATATATTTTTACATGAAATTAAAAACAATAACAGGACTTTAAAGATGATTTTTTTTTTAAAAGCTGCTAATTTTGAAAGCTTCCCGGTGCAGAGGCATTTCATTTAGCTTTCAGAGCACGTCGGGTCACTTTTTGTTTTTAGGTGATGAATGAGAAAAGAGCCTGCCTCCTCTTTCTTTTCGATGCTCTATCCAGTTTGGAAAACACCAACCAGCAGCTGTGAACTGAACCCAGAACACCTCGGCTGTTAAGAACCACAGAACAACGAGCGCTTGCTTGAACTTTTAACCATCTTTACCTCCAGCCCCTGCTCTAATCAGACCGCCCCGCATTGCTTTGACTATGACCTGTGTGTAAGCAGAGAAAAACATCAGTATTCGTGCTGTAGTACAATGTTATCATTTTCTTTTGAGTAACCGAGGTAGTGAGCAGAAGGAATCTGACCTGGTAATTTCCCTCCTTCCTCCCTTCCATTTTGTTCTGTACTAACCACTTTTGTCAGAGGTGGAGGTTTGACTGAATATTTGTAACCTCTGACTTTTGGCCCTGGACTCTGAGTCTTTTATCTCTGGATCTCTGTGCTGCACCTTGATTTATGCCACTAAGGCGGGAGATGTTTGACTGCAACCCAGCCGCCCTCCTGTGCATCATAATTAATAGCACTTGAACGTAGATAATGGAACCTTCTAATTCTAATCAATATTATATACTGTATATTATCACGTTTAAATAATCAGTGTTTATTTTTTTTTTTTTGTAATTTCAGACTCATACATTGTACTTTTTCTTGAAAGCATAATTTTTCTAACTGTATGTATGTAAATAGTTGTATGAACCACACAGAATTTAAAAGTATTAGTTCAAGGTTTTGGACAGATTTTACATGTTTGTGTTAGTGTGTTTGCAAGTGCAGAGACATGCTTTTGTACTTGCTGTAACAACTAGACTGAGCCACAGATGTTATCAGAAAGCTATATATTTTTGTGTTTCCAGTAATTATTTGTTTGTTTTGTCTGTGAATGCAAGAAATAACCACTGTACTCAAACAACCAAACCATTAAAGTGAATGTTAAATATTTTTGACTTTGTCTGTCCTCTATTATTTTCACTTATAGCAGTGGATGCAGTGTTTAATTTCTCATCCCCATCGCTGGTTAATTAGCCAGAGGTGCCAAAACCCAACAGACGACAAAACTGTAAACAAAATAAACGAGTGAACCTAAAAACAGAAGAAAAAACACATTTCACCATTTAAAACAAATTAATAAATATTTCATAAATTTCAGTAACACAGAACGGTATTTAGCAACAAAGAGAGGATGTTTTAAAGTTATGCTGCCACTTCACAAACCACCTTACTTTACACTTACATAAACCAAGTACTTAAAACTCAAATTAATTTAAAAACAAAACTTTATAAAACAGCAACGTTTAAAAGATTTTAAGCCTTTAAAAGTTTAAAAGACTTCAAGTACTTGGGGTCCACTGTCCAGGAAAATGGGGAATGTGGTAAAAAGTTGAAAAACAGAGTCCAGGCAGGATGGAGAAAAGTTTCAGGAGTGATTTGCGACAAAAGGGTGTCAGCAAAGGTCAAAAGAAAAGTTTACAAGACCAGTGAGACCAGCTATGTTGTATGGTCTGGAGACAGAGACATGGACAAAAAGACAGGAGAACTGGAAGTGGCAGAAATGAAGATGCTGAGGTTCTCCTTAAGAGTGACAAGGATAAGATTAGGGTTGAGATCATCAGAGGTACAGCAGAGGTTGAACAACTGGGAGATAAAGTTAGAGAGGTCAGACTGAGATTGGACATGTCCAGATGAGGGACAAGTGGGTATACTGGTAGAAGGATGTTAGAAATGCAGCTGCCAGGAAAAAGACAAAGAGGAGATGTATGGATGCAGTT
>JARVLU010001354.1:31458085-31472455 GCA_031762415.1 Simpsonichthys santanae
CCCCCCCCCGCCCCCCCCCCCCCCCCCAGAAAGACGCGCATTGGACAGCTATGTGAGCACCCGGGTGTGACAAGGCTAAATGTTTGGGCGGCATTAATGAGCTCATTAGCCCGTCCAAAAAAACAAACAAAATAAAAATCATAAATTAGCCGCAGCTTTGTATAAACCGCGGCATTCAAAGAGTGTGAAAAAAGTAGCGGCTTGTAGTCTGGAAATTACGGTAGTTACTTTCAATAGTGGCAGCAGCAACAAGCTGTAGCAGTTCCTGTGGATACAGGGTCACTTCCTGCAGGAATGTCAGAACATTTCTAGTGAAATAAACATGAAATGCAAAAATGATGTTGGTTTTAAAGTCTCTAAAACGGAATTTGCATGAAATGCTGTAAAATTTATTTTAAGACAACAGTAATCTATTTTGGTCATGGCCCCGCTCAGACCAGCCATTGGCGTATCGACTGGGTAACTGGTCAGAATTTCACAGTTTTTCTCCAAATTGAGGTCATTCAAAGAGCTATCTAAACAGGTAAGATGTTTATCTTTTGCCAAAACTCATTTGAAAAAGATCAGAATTAACCCTTTGATCTTATTAAACTATCATGTTTTAAGAGATAACCGGTTCTTTTTTTTAACATCTGAAACACTGACGTTAAACTGCATGTTAAATTGTGAAGTTATTAATAATAACCTTAATTTTTTGTTTGAAGGAGGTAATTTTCAGCAACTATTTGTAGAAATCTGAAGCATTTTGGGGAAGATGTTACGTGTGCCTGATTAAAAGTGATAAAATCTCAATAAAAACAGATTGTTGCTTTCACATTGGCTACAGATATTCTAGAAAACAGGCGGTTTGACTCCAAATCCCAGCCTCCTCCATGCTTATTCACTGACCGCATCCAATAAGAGTCCATTAATTCAATTAGCAAATAATTCTGACTGGTACTTAGCATGGATCAGTGTCACCGTCCGTACACGGACACCCACGCACACCCACGCACACTTAAGTATTCCCTTGTGCCTGGTGTTCAGTGGTGTCCCCGGCTCTTACTGAACATTGAAATTCCAAGAATTCCATGGAATTTGCAGCTTTAATCCCCACCAGGATTAGCAGGTGAGTTTCCTTCACTATTCTGACAATAGTTTAAAATAGTAATAATAATAATAATAATAATGAGAATAAAGCAGGAACCTTTGAAGCTTGAAGTAACAATCCACCGTTTCTTTTCCACTATAGCACGAGGAACTAGTTTGCAAGACGCCGTTTGTCAAACGATTGAGTAGAGTGCGCTGCCCAATCTAATCGAGCAGTGAGACACAGGCCCAAGCACAAAGACAAACGTTGGGAGATTAAACCAATCAACCACACAGAGCAGTGGGAGATAAAGTTCACATCTCTGACACGGACACACGGCAGTGGACGCAGTTCATCGGGTTGATCACGCAGAATTTAAGTGCTGCAGAAACATCACAAGAAAAATACTCAGAGAATTAAACCCAACCAGCCAAACCACTTCCTCATTGGCAATGGTTCCATCTTCTAATCAGAGACCAGTGGCTGACTATAAACTGCTGCTGCATCTGTCCGAGCGCTGAGAAGAAACATCTCCCCAATTAGAAACAACAAAGCCCAGTTAAAGGAAAAGCTTTAATGTCTTACCAGCTGAATCTGTTCTCCTTCAATAACTTCCACGATGGCATACGTCTTACTCATCTCCTTCATCCTACACTTCTTCACTTAACAGAGCCGGTGGGGCTTCAGCTTCTCCTCTTCTGAGCACAAGCAGCTCTCTGTGGCTCCACCACCCCAGCACTGGGGGAATGACCTCAGCAGCACTGCTCCTGTCTGTCTTCTACCTCCACCTAAACAGGAGTGAACTTTCCCCTATCTGGACTTTCAGCCTGTTTTCCCCTCGTATAGATTGTCCTCATCCCCCTTTATCCTCCTCCCTCCTCTTTCTTTCCTCTACCTCCCGCTCTCTGAACGTCTTGTAAACAAGTTGAACTCTAACTGGTGGCGGCTTAATTGTTAATTTTTTTTTCTCTCCCCCCTCGGAGACAAAGCTTAGCACAGTTCCCCTGCTGACATGCCTTTCCCTTCAGTTCCTAACAAAGTTTAGGGATGCAACGTTTAATGCTTCAGTCAGTTAAATGCGCTGCTTTGTGCATGTGTTTGCCGCATCCGTTTGTGCATGTGGCTAAATAAAACCAGAACTAATTACTGTCCGTGCAGAGTCAGAAGAAGATTTGGAGTAAAATTCAATCGCTGCCATGAAACATTAACTCACTGTGGTTCAACAGAACTAATAAATGAACAGGCAACACAACACTGACTAATATTAGTACCAGTACGTAAGACGATCATTGATACACAAGTAAAACGACAAACAGGAACAGTGTTTACAGAAAAAAAATGAAAAGTCCAGTTCTCTACACTGATAACTTGTCTTATTCAGAGCTTCTGGTTTAGTGAAGGCTGGAATTTAAATTAAAAACACTAATGACAATAAAGTCCAAAGGGAAAACCATTCTTCAGTGGTTTTTATTTAAATTTGTCAAAATCCACACCGATTTCATAGTTTCTTTCATACGCGTTTTATTTCTGTCCTTAACGATGTCGCTTTTCAGTTTGAAAATGAGAACATTCGCATATGGGAAAAAAAAAGGAACTAAAAAAAGATTTCAAAAGTAATTTTGTTTCAAACTGACTTACTCAAAGCTAAAACACTTGCAGTGATTGAATAAAACTACATTAAATTACTCAAAAATCTGTATTTCACTTAAAAAGATACTTTAGAGAGGTTCTAAAGCTAGAATTGGCAACTATTTATTAAAGTACTGTGCAAAAGTCTTGGGTCAAATCACTCATTTTTATAATCTGCTTTAAAAAACTAAGACTTTCTGAAGGTCTTTCAAACTTTTCCACACCATTTTACATATTTGTCAATTTATGACAGAGGAAAAACATCATGATTGTGAACTATAACACGGTTAAAAAGTACAACTTAAAAATAATATCATATACCCTTCAAAACGTCTAACCACAATAAAATAATCAAATAACAGTGCAGAACTAAGGATCATACTCAATTTTTATAATGTTCACATCAGGCAAGAGAACAATTTGTGCAAGACTGATCTGTAAACAAACAACCATGTTGTTCAAGCAGTACTTGACATTTAACCTGCATCTCTTTACCTCAGCAGATACTCCAAGTCCTTTAAGTCCAATATTCCTTTCTTGTTTCCAAGTATTGTGATGAAAATGAGTCTTAGTTCATATCAATCTTAATTATTTTTATTTTGTGTGGAATGCTGTTTTGTTTGTTTGTTTGTAAATGGCTGATCGAAGGATGAGCCACACAATCGGCATGGATTGTTTATTTAACATAATTTATTTCAAATTATTTAGCCGGTGCTAATTAATTTAAAATAATTTTTTTAATTTAATTATTTAGCACCTGCTGCACCTGCACCCACAGCTGCAGGAGAAGCTTCGTGGCCGAGAGCGCTGGCAGGTGGCAGCGAGCAGAGATCATGACACGCTGTGCTCTTTTAGAGCATTTAGAGTTTAGAAACTGTTTAGAATATTGCAAGACACACACACACACACACATATATATATATATATATATATATATACTTTATAAACTACTACTTACGACTTGTTCTACTATTCCTACTTTGCAGTTTTTTACTGATCGCAGGCGGCCTGAGAACGGAAACTCTCGCAATAAACAAGGGACTTCTGTAATTCGTGAGTGAGTTTAGAGACTTCCCTACCAGCAGTCTGTCCCTAAAACACCATTTATTTCCATTTCATCAACCAAATTTCTGGAAAAACACCAAAGATGACACAGTTTGATACAAAATAGTATTTTAGCACCAACAAGGGGATGCACGAAGCGCTACTAGCTGAAAACCTGGCATACAAAGATCAACTGAAGGACAGAGCATCTCTCAGGACTTGTTTCAGGTCTTTGCTGCATTTATTTTTCCTTTCCATCTTATGAACTAATTGAACTATTGATCAAAAACCCCTATAAGTTTGTAAGAAAGTCAAGCTCTTTTGAAGCGAAGCCTTTAAAAAATAGGGATGATTTTAAACTTTTTTTTACATTACTTTTACAAAGTAAAGAAAACCATTTGAATTTTTACAAGTCAGAAAATGCCTCGTAAGGTTTTACGATGTATAGAGTCGATGATGCCCTCATTTATCTCAGTTAACTGGAAGCAAAGTACACGAGTCGTATAACACAATATGAAAATGAAGGAATCCTAAAATCCCATTTTGTGTGGGTCAGTCCAACTTACCGTGTTTGGCATCTGGACCGCATCGACATACGGCTGAATGTCATCGTAACTGGACTGCATGCTCATAATGTTATCGATCACCTCATCCATCTGAAAAATACACGAATAAATCAACTTCTCTTATGTCAGAACCCCTGAACTGAGCAGCAGCTTTACTTTTTAGACTGCAGCAAATTCAAAGACGCAATAACTGAAAATGTATACATTTTATTATAACTTTATAAACCTGATGGCATTTAAAGGCTTGCAAAGACAAAGATTTCTCTCTCATGGGGCTGACTTGTAGGATTTTCTCTTAGAGGGGGAGAAAGAAGAAAAGCTGCTCAATGAAGTGAGAGTTGGTCAAAGTCTTCGAGGTTCAAAGGACTCTACGTTCTGTTTCTCTGTCACTTGTTAAGCTGTAATTACAGCTGGAAGGTCATTATGGAGCATTTAAACTCCACTAATTGTCACTCTCTGTTATTGCCAGTTAGTCAACACTTTCTTCCGACTGTATGCACATTAACTGGTTCACTCACAGCCATTGCTCCACTGCCTGCCAAAAAACAATTAAATCATTACGACGCTTCCATAAAAAAGTGGAGAGGGTCGTGCTTTCGGGGTAATTTCCAGTCCTCGTAATCTCACATACGGACACAATTAAGTTGTATTTTGGTGTTATTTGTTAAGTCTGGTTCTTGTAAATTGAGTTTTATGAGAAGGCCATGAACTCCGTCGTTTATGGGTTTACGTTTATGCCCCGATCTGCTCGCTGGCACCCACCTCCTGCTCGTGGCTGGAGCCAATGTTGAGCATGGCCATGGGGCTGTTGGGGGCGCTGTTGCCAGACATGAGTTGCTCCTTCAGCAAGTGTGGGGAATGGAGAGGTGGGGGTGCAGGCGCTGAACCCCCCACAGGGCCCATGTTTGTGGGAGGCGATGGTGGCACATGCCCTGCTACTGCATGGACCGTCTAAGGAAACAGAGAGGATGATATTAATAGATGATGGAGCAATACATTTACTTCAGTACTACGCAGACTGTTAAACGAGTTGGGTAAAAAGTACATGGCAGGCTGTATACTCTGTGTCGTCTATATACATTTTGCAGTACATTGTAAAAAGGTTGTTTTCCCTCATTTCTTTACATTTTCCTTCAAAGAGACAGACTTCATTGTAATTTTTAAAGTCCTCTTGGTCCATAGTTTCAAAACTTTTTTTAATTGTATTTTCTGGATGCTTTTTCCACCCTTTTTCAAAAACCAGATATAAACATTTACAACATGTTTACATTTAGGTCAGATTAAGTCCAGCTTAGCCCTAAACAGCATAAACCTACAAATGCTGACACCCACATTTTATTACATTCTTAAGACTGCAACTCAAAAAGTTAAATTAAATTAAATTGAACAACCAGAGTTTGTCTTTTTGTTGAGAATGATAAAAGGTTTTCAGGTCAAAAGATGAGGGAGAAAAGCATACGACTGCAGACTGATACCTGTTTCGTAGCAAAGGTGGTTGAAAGGTATTCTTTCACTTGTTGCCTCCGCGACTGACGAATATGATAGTCTGTTGGATTTTCAAGGTGGGTTTCTACCTGTTTTAGGAGAAAACAGACAAAAAAAGTCACTGAATTGTTTTTTTTTTCTTCCAAAGTAACAAAGAACACACACAGAAAGTAATATTTCAATTAGCACACATACACAATACAAAAGTTTATAATAAATCAGTCAGTTGTAGAGAAAACACATATGTTTGATTTGCCATAAAAGCTTATTAGTGCAGTACGGTTCACCAGTAAAATTTAAACCGGGGGTTCAGACCCTTGTGATGGTGCTAGGATACAATAGCATTAGTTCAGTAGTAATGTCTACAAAAGAAAAGCTGCTCTAAATCCTCAAATGTGGCTAACAGAGCAACGGGTTGGCCTCATTCCTTCACGTCAAAGACCAGGGCTCAATAAAGAGAAACCCCCAACGCCACCGTTCAATTGAAAAGCCAAACGCAGGATTACATGAAATGAGCCAGAAACTTTATAATGAATAAATGTTTGCATTTCTTCCTGCATTTTGTGCAAATCTTTCACGTCTCTACCTGAGACAATATCATATTGGTAATGTTAAAGGAAGCTCTCGCGAAAACGAAGAAAAACGGATCCAAGAATTTTGGGTGAAAGACGAAAAGTTTCAACAAATTGAAACCATCCAGAGGACCTGACTTAACTTTGTTGATTTTTTTTTTTACCAGGATTATTGAGCATAAATCAAGAAACAGTAGTTTGAACCACTTTGGCTATGGCTGCCTCAAACGAGTCGATGGGGGAGAGGGCGGACTCCAGAAACCATCTGAGCACCATCAAACTAGTTGATCCACTATGTGAAGGTGCTATTCGTAAGACTGAGTTTGCTGCGGCTCTGACCGATGAAGTCTTCTGGATGAAAGACGAAACATTTCAACAAAAAGAGACCGTCCAGAGGACCTGCATGAACTTTGTTGGGCCCTCGAGAAAATATTTTCTAGGATTTCTTCCACCTTTTTTAACATGCTTCATAAACTTTGGCTGGGTGGTTATTGTGTGATCTTAAATTGTGTTGGTTACACTCTTGTGCCTCAGCTGCAGAATACTCTGCAAAATATTACTCGGTCTCATCAGGCGGAGAATCAAGTGTTCGCTCATGACTACACGACCAGTCAGGCCGAGCCCCATCAACACAGATGAAGCCCAAAGAAACAGTCTGCAGGAGGTACAAGCTCGGCGGGCTATCCTTAAACTACAGCAACAAAAAAAACAGACTGTGTAAAGACCATTGCATTCAGCCCCACATGCACTCAAAGTTAACGGTCAGTGCGGCGAGTTGCCACATACTACAAGGAATGCATGCACTATGGACACATCTACAGTTTAAAAAAGGACAAAGCGACATCCACACACATCTGAGGGGGTATTGCACAACCCTCCAAACACACACAAATACAGAAGATAAGGACAAACACAGGCATCTCTGGAATCAGACAAAATGTCACTTCAGCTTTATCTGTCCATGTCTGACTGAGACCGTTTCTATCTGCATCGCCTCTGACTCACTTAGCGCAGAACATGTTAAATGTCTCTTATCAATCCCGTGTGTCTTGCCGCTCTCTTACAGTTTTTCCTTTTTGGTTTTCAAACCCTATCCTGATTTTCCCTCTGTACGTAGGCGCTGCACCTTGTTGTCACATCATTCAACATTTTAACATATTTTCTGTCTTAAGTTAATGCAATCTATAAGCTCTGTGTATGAATTTGTCTCAGCTGCTGTAACTGCATATAGACAGGATGAGACGCAGAGACTTTAACAAACATTTCATGTCATTCCCACAAACGGTGCAGTGGGAAACCAGTCTAAAACAAAAAAAATTAGAAGAGTGGCGTGCAGGAGAGTTGTTCATCGGGTCAGAATTATCATATTTTTCGCACTATAAGGCGCAGCATTAACGAACGGGTCTATTTTCATACATAAGGCACACCGGATTACAGTATAAGGTGCATTAAGCTAAAACAATAAATCAATTAATCGCATGATAAATGAAAATAATCAACCTCATTTTCATTTATTGGACTTATCGTTTCTTCGTGTCTCTCTTTCTACTGAAGACACTGGATGACAAAAGGCTCAACTCTGGTGCTCTTCACTGACCCCTCCCTTTCTCTTTAAAATCTGTTTTAACCATCCAAAATCGCATTTTTAGATCGTTAAAAGCAGCTTAGCTAAGAAGCTAAGCTACGAGCTAAGCTAACAGACCAACCTCAGGAAAAAACCTCTGTCTTGTCGAAGCGCCAATATTCTCATGGTTGAAACCCGTGCCTTCATCTAAAAAGTTGTTTGCTTTGCAAAAAGAAGCTGAGAGCTTGTTTACTGATTTCTTTAAATTAAAAGCTTTGTGTGGAAAAATGCTATGGTAAAGAGCTCAAACCACACAGAGCATCCACCATTTTGAGAACTGAAAAAGGGAAGGAGAGACGGACCATGTCACATCAAGGGGCTTCTCTCCCATTTTTCTTAAAAAGACACACTGCTCGCTCCCTCACTATCCATCCTTTCAGATTTTTACTGCCATCCAGTGGTCAAAAAAGTACTACACACAAAAATTTGCCAACATTTCTTCTTAAATTTAACAATGATTACTAATTATTGTCAAATTTCAAACAATATTATCGTTTGTCGCAATAATTCCTGAAACAATTAATCGCCCAGCAAAATTTGTTATTGTGACAGGCCTACGCGTGCCACATAAAATCGGTTCGAGGTCAGTAAGCACAACCAGAATTAATACATAAACCTCACCAGATTATAAGTCGCACTGTCGATTTTTGAGAAAATTTAAGGATTTCAAGTGCGCCTTATAGTCCGAAAAATACGGTAACTAAAGTTGTTCAGAGAACTACCTCCAGAAGATAACAGTCCATTACATTTCCACATAACCTAGATCACTTTAAATACTTCTAAAAACATCTTAGTCAATCAGTCATTCCTGTTCTTGAGATTATGTATCACACAAGATAAAATATAACATTTAAACACAAACCTTAACAATATATCAGTCAGAAAACAAGTTTGTAAAATAAATTTGAAATTGTCATTTTTGCTGATTGAGGCTTTTTCTGTTTTGTTTTTTTTGTTTGTTTGTTTGTTTGTTTACAGTAAGATACTGCCATCCAGGTGTTTCTCATGACACATTTTCATAGGCTTATTGATGATTCAAGTTAAAAACAAGCCGTCAATAAGACTCTCTGGCTGTGGCCACGCTGACCTTCAGAACCTCCACGGGGACCTGCATGCTTTGGTAATGCTGCGGGGCGCTGATGGCAGGGGTGGGTGCAGGTGGCCCCGCCATGCACTGCTGCATGTACTGCAGCGCTGCATTCTGCTGCTGCTGCCGCTCACGCTGCTCCTCCTGCTGCAGCTGGTCCCGCATCAGCTGATCAAACACACACACAAACATCACATGAACGCTTAATTAAAGCATGCACCAATTAGCTACTGTGCTGGGGGGGGGGAGGTAATTTAGGACATTTTCAACTCCACCTTTCAGCTTGTTTGAAGAGCAGTAAGTGTCCTGAAATTATTAAATTAATTTATAGGAACAAATTGAAAAGTGGAAGCACCAAAATATACAAAGGTCAAAGGAAAAGTCAGACGTATCAGTGGAAAAACTAAAGCCTGAATGAACTCGACCATCAAACAACAGACCCCGCCCAAATCAGAATATTTACACGATCACGGGACATTTGTTATATCGTGCATGTGCTTTTACTAAAAGGTGGAAGGTGGCTGGGCTTTACCTGCATGCGCAGCCCGATGCGTGAGGCCATTGCTGGGGGGCGAGGGGGCAGGGGAGGGCGAGCCGAAGTTAATGCACCGCAGTCCAGCCCGAATGGTTGAGAAATCTGGGGAGATGAGGAGAAAAATCACATGAATAAAACCCGCCAGGCGCTGATGGCTTCTTTCAGCAAAAACACCAGATTCAATGTTTACGGGAGTGCCGTTGTTAAGACGAGTACAAAAGAATGACAACGACATAAAAATAAACAGACCGTCTGAAAACTGCTGTACATAGATTTAAACTTTTACAAAGTACTCAAGTAAATATTTGAACTAAATTGTAGCTCTTAATTGTGTTGAGTTACTGTGTCGGACTCAAAAACTGCTTTTACAATCACAATGTCCTTTTTATTCTGTGCAGTTTTTAATGTACAGAATCAGTCTGCATTTACTCTGAACATTGTGGAGTTCAGCATATATATTATTACTACAGTATTATTATTATTTTCTTTACAAGCTATAAAAATGCCAGCTGTTTCTCTTTTTGGCTTTCAAGGAACCGACTCAAGTTAAAAACAGGCTGCATTGATAATCTGGATATCTAGATGAGAAATCCATTCAACTCTCATCTGTCTTTACGCATTTCCATCAGAAGGGATTCAGCTTTCTTATTTAAAAAGGTAAAAATAATAACTGTGCTTAGAGTAATAAGCACCATTCCCATATAAACATCTTCATGTTCGCGGCGTCACAGCGTTCAACCGCCAAAATGTGATGAAGTCAGGGAAGACTTCCTGTCATGTCAGAGGGGTCATGTGGAAGTCACGTTATCTTGTAGTCCTGGGAGATCATGTGAGCTAACGATGCAGGGAAACACCCATCACCCGCCTCAGCAACATCTCTCCCCTTCTTCACTTTCGTGCTCAGACAAACACTGAGGGGAGTCCCAGCACCACCACTTCCTCTTCTGCAATGACTTGTGCTCATCCCTGCATGACTAAGTTTGTTTGGACACATAGGTGTGATGGAACATGGGTCAGGTTTCTGCTCCACACAAATATGCATCTGATTCGTCCGCTTTATCATCAAACACGCTGTCTGTACATGGTCATCAGACAAAAAGACACAAAGAGAGAACAAGACAGACGGAGAGAGAAAAGCTCATTGTTCATGAGGTACAATAAGAAGGGCAGCTCCTATTGAGAAGGACTGAAGCCGCCTGTTGTCCCAAGTGTACATTTCAGTGCTCGAAGGGGCACACACTGCCTGCTTTGTGCCCATTAGATGGTCTACATGAAAAAACACACGCCCAGGCAGCGAAACGCATCGATACACATTCAGACACAAACTTGAGCCAGAGTGAGCACTTTTGCATTAGCAGCTCCGAACTGCAACTAAATTAAATTCAGTTTATTTATAGAGCGCCAAGTCACAGCTGTTCAGGGCACTGAACAGAAACATTCATATATAAAAATAATAATTTAACATTATTTAATCACAACACGGGACATCTTTATATTTGAAGTCCCCATGTAGCGCTTGAAAAATTAATCTAATTTAACTTAATTGTATATGATCATTTAAAGCAGCACATTAAACAACAGCATCCATCAATAGTGGAAAAATATAAAAAATATTTATGATTCCTTCTCTATTAAAAAAAATCCTAATTTAATTTTTTTTTAACTTTTTTATCTTAATAGCATGAGCAAAATCAAATACTAATACTTTGAGTAATTTCAATTTAAAGCAGCAGAATATTTCCAAAAGTCAAGACATGGCTTTTTGATACCGAAGACTGAAGGAAGCAATCCTGACAGTTTGATTTACAAGGCTTTACAGGGAATTTTTTTATGTGCTGTAAAAAATAAATAAATAATTGAGACAGTAATTCAACCTGGTCAAATAAATTAGCACAAGCTGAGTGAAAAACACAGTTGAATCTAGAAAGAAAAGTTGCCGTTTAAAAAAAAAAATGCAGCTCGCTCTTGTTCTTTTCACGGATGTGACATCACAAAGTTAAATTATATGAATGTTCATGTTTTACCAAATTATACTAAACTGTAAAAGAAGTGGATTCAGGTCATGAAAGGACAACAAAACATCTCTAATGAAACTCGGTAAAATAATCACTGGATGCACATTTGCAGCTGATTAACTTTTGGAGTCAACAAGTAATAGCTGACAGTCAAACCCAACACGTGCATATGAGTCTCATGGTCAGTGCATGAGAGTTCCCCTTAACACCGTCATAGAAAGCAAAAACATCATCATTTTGATACTACAGTACTTCTAGCATGTGACCTTGCACAATAACGCCATTAACTTATAGACAATAGCTCTCAATTCAAGCATTTAGTGCTGAATGTGTTCAGTATTTGAACTGGAGGATGTGTTGGGAAACAGAATCAGAGCTGGGATGGCAGGAAGAAATGTGGGTGGAAGGAAATTAGCAAACGCATCCTCATTTACTGAATAAGGGGGACAAAGTGTGAAATCACACTACGGTACTGGGGCTACTATGGAACTGGGAACACAAGCTTTAGAAAATCTGAATTATTGAGCTAAAGAATGAACCAACAACTAGGTCTGTCACAATAATCAATAAATCAATTAATCACATAATAAATGAAAATGATCAACCTCATTTTTATTTATCGGCTTTATCGGTTCTTCATGTCTCTTTTATACTGAAGACACTGGATGACAAAAGACTCAACTCCAGTGCTTTTCACTGACTCCTCCCTTTCTCTTTTCTCTTTAAAACCAGTTTTAATTGTCCAAAATCACGTTTTTAGATCGTTAAAAGCAGCGACGCTGAGAAGCTAAGCTACGAGCTAACAGGTCGACCTCGTGGGGGGGGGGGGGGGGATGTCTTGTCAAAGATCTAAAATTCACAGTTGAAACCCGTGCCTTCGTCTAAAAAGTTGTTTTTCGCTGCAAAAAGAAGTAGAGAGCTTGTTTACCGATTAAAAAAAAAAGCTTTGTGTGAACACTGCTATGCTAAAGAGCTCAAACGACACAGAGCATCCACCATTTTGAGAACTGAAAAACAGGAACGAGAGACGGCCCATGTCACGTCAAGGAGCCTCCCTCCCATTTTTCTTAAAGAGACATGCAGCTTGCTCCCTCACTAGCCATCCTTCGGTTCAAACAGTCTTATACTGCCATCCAGTGGTCAACAAAACTGCTACACACAAAAATTAACCAACATTTCTTCTTAAATTTGACAATAATTACCAATTATTGTAAAATTTCAAACAATATTATTGTTTATTGCAATAACTTTTTAAACAATTAATCGCCCAGCAAAATTTGTTATTGTGACAGGCCTACCAACAACAGCAAAACCAGCTTGTAATTTCATCTGGTTGGTTTGTTAATGTGTTAATTCTACTATATTTTCCAACCCAATTGTTTGATGTGATGTATAGCCTCCATCTATGACCAAGCCAAGCTGTATGTTAAGTAATGCATTACACAACCATACTTCCTGCTATCGTTTTGTGACACACTGCTAACAGACAGCACAATCCCTACACGGGCCCTCCCGCTGCCTGGCATCCACTGAGGACATTTGTGACGCAGTGGGAGCACACAGCAGTCATTGTGCATCCAGTACTGTAATGTCATGGCCCCTTCACTTCAAACACTGACAACCAGTAGGAGGATGCAGAGCGGAGGAAGCCCCAGGTCAGAGGTCGGCTCTGGATTGAGTCACCAACGCACAAGTACAAAATGCACAGAATCCACTGAGTGATGTATAGTTCTTAAATGATGTGTGATGACAGCTTGACTTCTGTGCAAAACATGCACATTCACTGATGAACACTGAACGCGCACACGAAGGGGAAGCATGAGGCCGTGGCACCTGCGCTCAGAGATATGGTGTTAATTTGTGGACAGTGTATTTTTAGATGTGACTGAGCAGTGTGCCAAGGGAGGCCTCTTTGACAGCCAGCACTTAAAAGTGGGATCCACACATACAGCCTTCTCGACCAGAAATATACGTGTGCACTTAGCAAAGTATCAGAGTAGCATTCAACAGCAATTTGCAGCCACAATTTAAGCGGGCAACGCTGTGAAATCAGTTGTAGCATGAGAGCAGGGACATTTCTAAAGGTCACACAAATTAACATCACCAGAAAACAGAAAGTGGGTTAAACCTGCTCAGCCTGCCTATGAACACACTTAAAAAAAAGCTCCTCTTAGATTACAATACATGTTCTTTTTAAAGAGATGCATGGAAAATGAACATGTTTAAGTCAAAATAGTCTTCACTGTTTTAGGCGTCTGGATCCCCCACGAAGGTGTACGTTTCTTCTCTGTTGACTGTGTTTGAATTAGCCCTTAACTCATCACTGGTCAGAATTAAACTCTCGATCGTTTAAAGTTTACCCACTCGCTGACACGGAGGCTGACCAGAAAAGGCCTGCCAGCACCAGGACCCCTATCAACAGGGGTTCTGCGTTAAAAATACAGAAGACTATAAAACAAGTTTGGAAAACACCTGTGGTGAATGTAAATCCCTAACAAGTTGTAAAACTATAGTAAACATTATTAGACAGTAACAAGCTATGATCATTTGGTTGCAATGGACAGAATTGAATTCAAAATCTTACAAAGCCCTCAACAACATAGCTCCATCTTATACTTTGCTCTCACACTGTAGGCTTACTCATGGTCTCTAGAGTTTCCAAGAGCAGAATGGGAGGAAGATCTTTCAGTTACCAGGCTCCTCTCTTGTGGAACCAACTTCCAGTTTCTGTCCATGAGGCTGAC
>JARVLU010001354.1:31501951-31512325 GCA_031762415.1 Simpsonichthys santanae
AATCTACTGTTGCTGTTGTCATCATTCTTTGTTTGTAGCCAGGTCTCTCTTGTAAATGAGTCCTCGAGGCTCAATGATATTAACCTGCCTAAATAAAGTTTGAATGAAAAAAAAAAAAGCCATTTTCTGTGCAAGTGAAATTGTAGATCAGAACTAGTTATGCCACTTAGCCATTCATTCTTTCATTAGGTCGTTTAAATCCTAATCCCTGGGGAGAAAGTTCAAAGAAAATGCCCACCAGCTGCAACTTCAAACCAAACTGGTTGATAAGTTCATCTAAATTTACATTGCATGCTTTCGTTTTTTTATTTTAATGGTGGAGGGACATGGAAACAGAAGTACCCCAGAGGCTTAATACAGATGATTTATGACTGGGCAAGTGTGTTTACCAAGCACAAAACTATTCAAACACACAACACCAAGACAAAAAACAAAAAAAACCTCAAGATATACTGTTATAATATAGAAAAGCAACACTTTTGGTTTGTTTGTTTTTAATTATTCAAATATTGTTTTTTTTATTTTGTTTCTTATGTCCACTCAGGGCCTCTTTTGGATACCTTGAAGGTTCTGACATGTTCCTGCAGGTGCATCGCATATTTAATATTGCATCAGTGGACAGAAACAAGGATAACGCACTGTTCTCTGCTACACACACACACACACGTACGCACAACTATTAAAACACATGAAATCTGAGCCCACAAAGGAGTGTAAATGGTCAACAGTGCCTTCGTTATTCCTGTGTTGGCACCATGCAGATCTTTTGAGTGAAGTGCTGGAATAAGCAGCAGAGTATTACAGACTGTACAGTTTACAGTCACAGCTTATACATAGCAGCATACCCTGGGGCTGAGGTGTTGTTACTGATACTGGCCTGGCTGCAGATTATAAATGGCAAGAAGGGCAGCTCCTTCCAGGCTGACTGATGAAGGGAAACATTGTGCATTATGATTCAACTACCACTAAGCATGTTGCTTAAAAATAAAAACAAAAAAGGCAACAAGAGCATTTGACTCTCTACAGTCCGCCACTATAACAAGTGAGCGATCATGTGCATGTTGGTCTGTTTGTTTGCAAAATATCTCATGAACCAATGGACCCGTTTTGAGGAAACTCCCGTCATGTCATCCTAACATTTACAACCGTTTCACTTTTAGAGTAAAACTGATTCGAGTAGCTGATTGGACTTAAAAATGACTAAAACTCACTCAGTTTTACAAAAAATTAAAATGGGTGTAGTTGTAGCAGAAAATCATCCCTAATAATCCAAGCCTTCATAGGAGCTTTAAAACGTTGAGATGTTGGGCTGTTAAGTTTTTTTCCACTATAGATTTGATATGTCTACAACAAATATGTTATTTATTTCTCTGCAAGTATTATTTTCAAATCAATAAGTGAAATGATTCCTAAATGCAATCCATGGACACAGTTTGAGCAATTCAGTGTCGCATGTATTGGGATGATTGGAGATTGAGCTGTTCAGTAAAGCATGAGGCTCAATGTAAATGTTCATTGTTGTGATATATAGAAAAAACACAAAATAATCCTTAGATTTTTTTTATGATGAACATAAACCAATAACTTTTTTAACAAGATTTAAAACAACAAGCGGTGTTTCCGGGTTGTTTTAAACCAGGGCTTTAGTTTATTTGTGTGGTGAAATAAAACTTACCCGCTCTGAAGGTCAGACAGAGTCAGGCTGAGGTGAAGTGCGTACCCGCGTCTCCGCCACGAACCACCCGCTCCTCGGGGAAAAAATAACGAAACGTCGTGGAAACACAAAAAAGCAAACGCGAAATGTAAAAGTATTTAAGTTTCACTGCATGTCCACGCACGGCGCGTGAAACTTCATGCGCGTCGGCGACTAATTTGTTTTCGTTTTGAACGTCGAGATGTCACAACTCAGCGCGTCTGGTCACCTGCGCCAACGCCAATGGAAAGGCGCTAAATGGATTGTGGGTAGTGTAGTTTATCTCGTATTCAACGACGTGCCGGAAGTGCAACACATATTTAAGATTCAAGGCCTTGCAAAAAGGTTTTGCTATTTGCATTGTCTTAATTTGTTATTGTTTGCAAGTTCAAATGTTTCTTTTAAAACCAATATCACCTTTAAAAAAGTTCAGATAATTTATTTAATGCTTCATTCGTCCGTCTCTTGGTGCAGAGGTAAACAGGTGAGAGACTCTCACCCCAGCTCCTCCTTGGGGGCATCATTAGGACAGAGGGGATCAGGTTCTGGAGGTCTCTTCTCAGCAGAATGTTCCCAGAAAGCCTCCAAAGGGAGGTGTATGTACAGGAAGCATCCTAATTGGATGCCTGAACGTCAACTGGACCTGTCGGTGAGAAGGAGCTCCTCCAGGATGTCAGAGGCTGACACACTATCACTAAGGCTGAGCCTGCTCACTGTATGAAGGAAGCTTATTGCTTATCCAGGATTTTTTTTGGTCATCATCCAAACTTTATAACTGTAGGTTGAGGTCAACTCTTTTTTTTTCACCATGATCAGCTGCATTGTCCTCATTCTTGTGGAGGCATCTATTGAGTCATCTCTTGCTCCATCCCATCCTTTCTCGTGAACAAGATGCCCAGATTCTAAGGCAAAAACAATTTCACAGTCTGGAGGGAGCATTCCACCAGTTTCTAGTTGACAACCATGGCCTAGCTGACTCTCATCCCTGCCTCTGTTGCGAACCATCCCAGTGCACACTGAAGGTCATGGACATGAAGATGCCAGTAGAACCTTATTTACTTAAAGCAGAGATGAGACTTGAGGTTCTCAAACTTCTCTCCGTGACAGTCATTTGGTTCATGAACTCCACAAACTGAATCGGAGACAAGGGTCAGTCCCGGCAGAGTCAAACCTGAACCAAGAAAGAGCTCAACGTTGAGCCATGGGTGAAGACACAGCTCCTGTGTTGCTTAAAAGCAACTCTGACATCCCATACTCCCACATCAACCCCATCCCCAACACATAGCCTACACAAACCGTATCAGGGAACACAAACTTTCTCCTGCAGGTGTGAGTTGAAGAGCTGAAGGACAGGGGGCTCTGCCAGATGTTCCCTGTTCACCATTGTTTGGGTTTACCAGGTCTGAACCTTCTGAAACTTGAAGCAGCAGAGGCAACCTTCACTGAAGACCTTGAAGTACACCGGGGAGTCGGCTGTACCACTAGAGACACAGAGATGGATGAAAATTCCAACAACAGGCACTCAGCCAGGGACTTCCCCACAACCATCCTGTCTCTCCACCTAGGCAACCTAGCCTTGGTATTGCTCAATTTCACATACCGTGTTTTTCAAACTATAAGTCGCAGGTTTTTTTGCATAATTTATATGCACTGCAATTTATACATCAAAATTATTTGTTTGTTTTTTTTCACCCCCATATTTATAAACCATTTTTTTAGCTGAGATATGACCATTTTCATTTCATTCTGACACTGAAAATATTGAACACTACCATTTTCAGCAGCTAGATGGCACTCGAGTAGTATGGCATGCCATTTTGTCATGTAATGAGTAAAAATGGCTATTAATGATGCAATCAGCTTGCCTTAAACTGCCACCTTTGTCCATCTCCAGGATCATGCCTGGAGCAACCATCAAATCAGCTTCATTTAGCTGTGCCACACCAGCGAAATGCAACTAATTTGACCAATGAAGTGCATTCATTAAATAAAAGTTCAACTGAGATACACCTTTATTATAATATCAAGCAAACAATTGTTTTAGGTGCTTATCTTGTTAAATTTTGAAGAAATGTGCAGCGCTCCTCCTTCCTGATTTCCTCCTTTCTGTGTGTTCCTGGAGCACCAAGACAGCAAATACCTTTTAAATATCCCAAAGATCCTGTCTCACAGGTTTGGCCCAGCTGAGCAAAGCGATCATCAGTTTCCTAACTTTGCCATGCTTTATTCACCAAGCTGCTAATGCGTAGCTGTGTCCTGTCATTTATTGTAGAACATCATGTTATGCACTATTACCTCTTTAATTGCTTCTGCTGTTTTGGATCATTGATATGTACTATATAGATAGTAAATCAGTTATGTTCCAAAACTTTGTCACTTTTTACTTTCATACTGGCATATTTTTACCATTTTATCTGCACAATATAATGTTCAAAAACTGATCAAATACAGTGATCTGTGCATATTGTTCAATACAAAGAACATTACCTAATTTTGTAGTGCATTAATGGATTTACTGTAGCCCTCTTTTACAACCAATTACAGTACTGATGTCTTCTCAAAATGAAACATTTAACTTTCAAATACCTATAAAACATTTCCTTGGCTACAGGTCTGTTGTGCAATCTGGATTATGAGATTATGGTTTTAGATAATTAAACAACTGTCCAGGTGAGACTGAAGATCATGTTAACACATTAACTTTTGTTTATTTCAAAACTATGCCCCCCAAAAAAGAACAATGACTAGAGAACTTTGAATGTGTATTTGTGTTTATTGCAATAGATCAGGTGTATTATCAATAACATTGTGCCTCAAACTAACTTTTTTCTTCAACATTAAAGTTATTGAAATATCTACCTTTCCACTGCCTATTTGGAAATTCATTTGTATTACTGCAGGTGTATGTAGTTCAAATAAATTTCTTCTTAATGATGGCATCTGTGCAAATCAAGTTAAAAATACCAAACAATGAAATAAACATGTACATGTTAGCTCCGTCACCATCATCAGGCAAGTCAATGGAAACATTCTCGTGACGTTGAGACAGAGGCGAACAGCATCCAGGTAGCAGTAACGGATGAGATTCAAATCAACTCCGCAAACACAATCAAATCATCAGAAAACAAGAAAACTTGTCCAAACATTTGGAGGACGCTTGAGATAAATCATCATGGCTCGAAAACAGATTAAAACAATAAAACAGCTCCACAGGTGCAACATGTCCCATTTTGAATCAATCCAAGCTTAATGCAGATCAGGACAACTTCACATATGATCATGAAATATGTTACGTGAAGGGAAAAATGTACTCTGGGGATCCATTCTTTTTTTAAGTTTGAGAACATTTTAAAAATGATTTATATCAATATAAATCAGGCAATATGTAAAATTCTGATGGACAGCATCTGAAAAAAAAATGCATGTTACTTTCTGCTGTGTGTCTGATTGTACCTGGAATATTCATATGAAATGTTTAGTCAGTACTTGCCTTTTCAAACATTTCACAAATAAAATGTGCATGTGCAAAGAAAAAGTCTCTGTGTTACGACTTGTTTTGTCGTTTTATGAGCACAATGAGCCTGGTTATTCCTTCTCTGTTTTTAAAAATAAAGGCATTCTTATGTGTAGGGTACAGAGGGATACTGGGGATGCCACCAGTCCATTAGCTTCACACTGTGGACGGGATCCAGCACAACCTGTGTCCCGCCTTGATCCCCTCTTCTTTTCCTCTGCTGAAGTGGCGAGTCCTGAAACACGAGACGAACACGGTGGTGGCGCATGTCCGTGCTCACATTGATTGTGAACTGTAAGAGAAACAACAGAGAACGTAGTAAAGATTAGAATGAAGAGTTCGGTTAATTTTTAAAGAACGGTTTCTGAAGAAAAAAAAAAACTGCTGACAATATAAATATTTTTCTTTAACAGTGAGAAGATTAAAACTATTGGATTAAACTGAACAATGCCACAGCAAATCTAAAAATTTTCAGTCAGGTCATCTGGACGGTTACTTGTACTTATTTTGTGCTTCTCCCCCAACAGCTTACTCCAAAGTTTAAAAAAAAAACATTTATGTTGGTGCTAACATGGTCTCTGGGGCACGCCCTTTCCTCTGGTGCCTGCTCTCTCCCTCATCAACAGTCATGTCATACTGGTTCAAAACATAACAGTTTTTTTCCCACTTTGGAGCAGGCTGTTGGGGGAGAAGCAGTTTTGTTTGGTGTTTCCTCAGACTGATGAAGCCTTCTGGATGGAAGGCGAAACGGCTCAGCACAAAACAAGAAACCGTCCAGATGACCTGACTGAAAACTGTTGGATTTTACACCTGGATTATTGAGCATGGACTTTGGTGCCACAGCAAATGTCACACAAAAGTTAACTCAGAAATTACCTTAAAAAAATAAGTTTATTTTACAATGATTTCCACAAAAACTACCATTTGCAATTAGCTCAGCTACACTGTAAGATAAATTAAAAGGACATTACTACTTACCAGAGTTACTGTCATGCCCATGACAACAGGGGTGAAGATGTAGTGGAGCGTGGTGACCTGAAGCACGTAGCAGTCAGAGTCTGGATTTAAGTGAACGTCTTCATACTGTTTGGGTAAACGCAAGGACTTTGCACCACCATTTTTACTGTGTCCCTGCTGCAGTAGAGTTAAAAACACAACATGTAAACATCAGAGTGGAATTCTGAACAGAAAATATATCAGCTTTGTTTTTTAACCAAGTTACAATCATATAAAATATGAGTTTATTTACATATGAATAAGAAGTTACCTGCTTCCGAAATTTAAAGTTGAATTCCCACAAACCTTCTGGGCAAGTCCCTGACAGCTTTTTGACCCAGAACAGTAAACACTGTAAGCAGAAACAACAAACAATTATTAATTTGTAAAAAATTTAATAAAGTGTTTTTTTGTGTGTGTGTGCATAAAACCTATGCACATTTTTATCAAAATTCCTTGTTTTTCAAAATTTTGGGTTCCAATGCTCAATGATTTTTATTTTGTGGGTCAAAAGCTATAAAGTTTGGGAACCTTTGTATTAAAGTACCTTAGAGTTAAGCAAAGTAGTCGGTGTTGATTCTGGCAGTGAAGGGATTTTTGACACACGCAGGCTGAACGGCTCATAAAGATGGAAGAGGGAGCGAATCACGCAGGCCCGAAGGCAGCGCATCCTATCTATGCAGTTAGGCCGGAGACGAAACGGTAGATCAACATCAATCATGTAGTGCCTTAAAATAAAATGAAAACAGCAGAGAGGAAAAAATACATTGTTATTTATTTTCATGATTAACAATTTTAAAGATTAAAAAAAATTGTGCCCCGGTTTACAGACAGCCATTTCAAATACTGAGCAAGTTCCCCACATACAGTATTCCAAAATGAACCAAGGTGGACAAGAGCACAAAAATCTAACTTAACTGTAATAAGGCTCTTTATAAATAGTAGTGGTAAATAATATCAACACAAAACGAAACCAAATTAGTGCATTATCAGTAGTGTAATAACTGCTTATGTTTACATGCACACAAATATATTAATTTGATTATGAGTTCACTCTGGACATCAACACAGTCCTGCAAAAAGCGTTGTTCTGAATTACCCAAACCTAAATAAGATCAAAATAAATATAAGTAAGGAGCACTACGTTATTAATGCTGGCAGTTGTAGACTCAGGGAGTAATGTCAGTAGGTAGTAGGGCGTTTGGTTGATGACAGAGTGCCTCCTTGGATAACGGAAACACTTAACTGGAACATGAATGATATATCCTACATACAACTAATGAGAATATCATATAGGGGTGCACCGATTGCAGTTTTCTGGCCGATCACCGATTTCTAACAAGTCTGACCTACCGATTCCGATTTTGGCTGATACCGATTTTGTTTTATAAAAGACACTGTCAGGTGTTATAAGGTCACAATGCACCTTCAATTTTCCAATTTTATTTTGTTGAAAAACATACCCTTGAACAATATCCTAGAAACATTACAAACTTGTTTCAACTGGCCATGCTCTGAAATATAAATGAAGTTTAGAAAAATGTTGTTAAAACAAAGGTAAAATCGGTTTCTCATGCAAGTATCGGCCAATTTCCAATTTCCCAAAATTAAAGAAACCGGGGCTGATAAATCGGTGCAACCCTGATATCATGGTGAGAATATATTTTTCATTAGGGTAAAATCAATAATCAAAATATAGCTATGTAAGTCAATGAAGCCATTATTCATGCCCAAAACAGCAACAAAACTAAATCACCTTCTGTAGAGTCTGGTCCAAAAAGCTGCTGTGCAAGTGACAGTCCAAGCGTTCCTGCAGATCAAAGCAAATCGACACACATCCTCTGGCCGAATGTAAGAGGAAAGTAGGAGCCAAATGTCCACCGGATAATCCTCTCCATCACTGCACTCACTGCTTTCTAAAAAGATAAGGAGGCAAATATACAGCAAACTTGGAAAAAATACAAAATCAGGATGATTGGTGTAGCATACTAGCATGAACAATCCATTCATGGATGAACTTGCAAAAATGAGTGCAAATGTACCTTTTCGTCTCTTGTTTTTCTTTTTGCGAGCAACTTTAGTTTCATTATCTCCCTCTTCCTCAGGGTCTAGGTCATCACTGCTGCCCAAAGCGTCGGCTTTGACACCTTCTACAGATGACAGGACTTCCTCCACAGCACCCTGAGAGGCTTCCAGGCCGCAGAGTAACTTCACTATAATACAAGTTTCATTAAATAGGCATCTAAAACTTGTTCACTCACATAAAACAATTACTATACAACTATGGCTTACCTTCTTTTTCAATCGCATTCGCAACAGCTTTTTTCACCCTACCCGACTTCACAATGGCTGGGTCGGCATCAGCATAATCAGCAACAGTGACTGGAAAAGTGAGGGATCACTTTTAATAAAGAGCAAAATGACCAATGATTTGACAGGTATTTCTAATTTCCTTATATTTATTTAATTTACGTGAATGCGAACATTTAAGTTGCTGTAAAGTTAGCTTATAAAGTTAAATCTAAACTAAAAAAAAAAAAAAAAAACCATGAACAAATCTATCCACTTGACTGTACAGAGCTAACGAGAGGCAAAGCTAGCATCACAGGCTAGCCTGCTAGCTAAGCCGCTACCTGATTCAGAGCAGACGTCCCCGGCCTTAAATTTCAGCCGTTTTCTGTTTCCTTTCTTGGGCATGTCGACACCAGTGATATGTAAGCGCCTAACGGGGCTATGAGTCCTGCCATGTCTCTATGGCAAGCTGAGGTAAAGAGAAAGACAGAAAAATTGGAGAGAAATTGAAAAATGTACCACCCGGGTCTTCAGCCATCATGGAATGACGTAATTCTAGAAAACACCGCGAGAGTGTGAAGATTCTTCTTCTTCTTCTTCTTCTTCTTCTTCTTCTTCTTCTTCTTCTTCTTCTTCTTCTTCTTCTTCTTCTTCTTCTTGGGTTTAAATAGAGTACGTTTATTGCTGTAGTGTCACCCACTGGCTACAGTTGATATCGTGTAAGATTTAGCTGCTTCTAGTTCATTTATTATAATTTACTCAAAATAAAAAAAAAACAATAATAATAAACATATAAATGTAGATGTTCAGTTTACATTGACGTATTCTAACTTTTATTGTCACAGTTTTTTTCTTCTATTGTATTTTATAAATACTAATTCAATTAACAGAAATGAATTTGTTTTGGCTGTTGACATGCATTTACTACGGTGCTGATATGAGCTGGCACCTCAATATGTTTCTTTCTTTACATTATTTATCATTATTTACCATTTAAAAACAACATTAGAGTGGAATGTTAACCTTATAGTGACCTTTGTACCCATCTGCTCACACAGACTCATGTTCGGGCTGCTGTTGTTACGCCATATTGTTTTGCATTATTAGTGTTTAGCGTATATCTTAGATTTTTTTTCATTTAACCTTTATTTATCCAGGTAGTCTCTAATTGTTTTCCTTAAAAAAATAATTGGAAAAATATATTTTTTTCATATTATTTTGCATTGTCTACACTTCACTATACCCTAGCTTGAACAGCATTTACACTGAATACAAATTAATATATTAGGTAGTATTTGTCTGAGGCAGTAGGATTTATAGAGCCATCTATTTATGTGGTTAATACATTTTTGATGAGTTTAGAGAGTCACATAATTTAACCCATATCTTAACATGTAAAGTTAATTCATGTTGAGTAAAATAAATCCCTGATCAGTGAAGACAAAAGTCTTATCTATATTGTACTTAGCAGCAGATGTACTCTTTAACAAGTCAGCAGGCTGAATATTAACTACAGTATTCACTTATTTTGGCTGCATAAACCCTTCTTATGGACATTTCATTATTTTTAAGAACAAAATGTTCTCACTGCAGCACAAACAACAAAAAATGTTGATTCCGTTTTTTTTTTTTTTTTTTTTTTTTTTGTTTTGTTTTGTTTTGTTTTTGGCTTAATTTTTGCTTTTAAAATCTTTTTGTAATGTGATTTCCTTAAGTTTTTTTTTTTTTTCTGTTCAAGTATCTATTTTTTCTGATGTTAATAAAATCGAATTTATACTAACATGTTAGATTCTTGGACATTTTTCTTGTTATTGATAGGGATCGAGGTTTAGTTATAATATGTTAGCTGAAATAGATTTGTTAAATGTCAAATATATAT
>JARVLU010001354.1:31592192-31602196 GCA_031762415.1 Simpsonichthys santanae
AAAACTGACTTTCATCAGAGACCACTCAGTAGCAGTCCAGTCCTTTTTGTCTTTAGACCAAGTGAGGTGCTTCTGATGCTGTCTCTTGTTCAAGAGTGGCTTGATACAAGGAATGCGACAGCTGAAACCCATGTCTTGCATACGTCTGTGCGTGGTGGTTCTTGAAGCACTGACTCCAGCTGCATTCCACTCTTTGTGAATCTCCCCCACATTTTGGAATGGTTTTTTTTTCACAATCCTCTCCAGGGTGCTGTTATTCATTTGTACACTTTTTTTATATCACACTGTTTCCTTCCCGTCACCTCTCTATTAATGTGCTTGGACACAGAGCTCTGTGAACAGTCAGCTTCTTTAGCAATGGCCTTTTGTGTCTTGCCCTCCTTGTACAAGGTGTCAATGGTCGTCTTTTGGACAACTGTCAAGTCAGCAGTCTCCTCCATGATTGACCATTAAGGCTTTTGCAGGTGTTTTGACTTAATTACGGTAGCTGATTAGAGTGTGGCACCCAGTGTCCAATATTGAACCTTTTCACAACATTCTAATTTTCTGATACTGAATTTGGGGTTTTCATTAGTTGTCAGTTATAATCATCAACACTAAAATAAATAAACATTTGAAATATACCAGTCTGTGTGTAATGAATGAAAATAATATACAAGTTTCACTTTTTGAATGGAATTACTGAAATAAATCAACTTTTTCATGATATTCAAATTGTGTGACCAGCACCAGTGTTTAACCAGGGATCTGGCACAGACTTGATCTGATTTTCTGTCTCACTGTTGTTGTTGTTGTTGTTGTTTTTCAGTGCATTCTCATTACCTGTACGGACTCATGCTTGCGGCCTTTTGAGAGTGATATGCCAAATCTGGAGAGGAAGACCTGGGTACGCCAGCAGGGAGCTGGGGAGGGGTGGTAGGAGGCCTCTCTCCTCTGCTGCCCAGCCTCACCATCCCTTTCATCTCTCTCCTCTCCTTCGGACACGTGCAATACAGAGGGCAACTCTGACCTTTGAACTCTGAGGGTGCTCAGTGATTGGCTGTGCTCGCTGCTGTAAAGGAGGCTCGTACCTGTCTCAACCTCCCACCCACGTTGTTTTTTTTGTTTTTCACCCCAGTGCTCCCGGTAGCCTTGTTTGTTGTGGTGTCGTGTTCTTGCTCTCCCCGTCTCGGCTGTGGGTCCTCGTCCTGTTTCTAATAGACTCGAAGTGGCAAAGACCAATCAAATCTTCCTGTGTTAACAGAAAAGCTGAAACGAGTGAGGGAAAAAATTAGGACGATGATGACGAGTTGTTACGTTTGGACCTGAAAATGTGGAAAACTTGTATAAATGGCAGATTCCTCTGCACATTACCATTCTACCGGTTATGCAAGGTATTACTCATATATCGTCTTTGTACATAAAACGGATAACTTATGTTTTTTATAGAAATATTATATATATGATATATATATATTGGAAATATATATGGAAAGTATTATAATATTGCTGTACTGAACCCAATGCCCTGTATTCGATAGTGACTGTTCTCTTTTTTTCTCTTTCTCTCTGTGTTGGACCTTTGCGTGACTTCTTGCCGTGCGCCGTGTGTAACTTAGTGATGGAAAAGACTTGCTAAAGGAAATGTGCGTTTCTACGAGGACTCCTCACAGGTTTATGGGTCCAAATCTCTCTTCGCCTCTTCTCCTGTTCTCTTCTCCTCCAAAATCTTTTGACACGATGTAGCTGTTCTCTTCCTCTTTCCGCCTCTTTCGCCTTCTGTACGACACTATGTAGCCTAGAGAGAGTTTAGTATGATGAGTGCGTGCGTGCCTGCGTGAATAAGCCTATCTTCTGGAGACTTGTAGAGGGGTTGTGTGTGTGTGTGTGGACGGCCGACCCCTGCCATGTGACCATGATGTGTGTGTGTGTGTGTGGATGGTAGTTACACTGTAGCTCATGTTGGTTTTAAACTTTCGAGTCAAACGGTAAACCGCTGCTCATTGTCAGCCAATGACACGCACACGATACTGCTCTTATCGACAGACCACTCTGTCACTTTCCATTTAGTTTCCATGGAGACGGGCCGTTGAGCAAGTCCACGCTCTTGGCGGACAAACTCCTCATCCAACACAGCGTATGAACTGGAGAACTTTTGGATGGCTGTACAATCTTTTTTTTATTATTATTTATTTTATTTTAAAGTTTTCAAAATGTGTAATGTGCTATGTGGCAGCTATGAGTACTGTGTCTTTATTCCAGGTGTGAAACAATGCTGACAAATCAAGATTTTATTATTTGGCTATCCAAAAAAAAAAAAAAAAGGAAACTGAAAAATGTACTGTATTTATGACACTATGTAGACATAAGTAAAGCTGTTTTTTAAATACTTTATTGATTTTGATCTTTTTTGACGAGGTACCAGCTTAAAATAAGGGTATGGATATAACATTATATAATTTGACTGTGGATGACTTTGTAAATGTCATTATTATAAAATGCTTTTCAATACTGTATTTGGCGAGAAAAAATGTCAGTATTGCTCTTTTTATTGAAAGCATTACTGAATATTAGCGTTTTATTAGGTGCTAAAAACGACTGCTTCATTAACTATTTATTAATAATTTATAAAAGAACCCTATTTTTATTTGTTGTGCCAGACACCATCAGACAGACTACTGAAAATGCCCTTTATTTGCAAGAATAAAACAGAAAATATCTCCAAATACACAACAATCTTAGTTATAAAAGTCACAAAAATAAGTTAGCAAAGAATAAAAAATAAAATGGCAAAACCACTCTGTAGAAAAGAAAAGGAACGTATTTACACTTGCATTCATAACATGTTTAAATTAAGCAGATCTTGGTCAAAACTGCCATGGTACATATTGGCCCCACAAATAAACTTATGTTTATAATCATAAAAACTCACACACAAAAAAGAATGAAAGATCAGGGGAACGTTTTCTTGGGGAGGGGTGGAGAAATGGACAATTAAATTAAGTTAGAACCAGGATTTGCCATTCATCTGTGGTTCTAGAGTTTAAGGTTAAGAGATTCACTAGATGTTGGGTTCATGCAGCAACGGAAATCTAAACTAAGAGTCTCTGATAGACCGATCTGGACCGCAGGATGAGGCAATTAAAAAAACAGGAAATAAGGCCTCGGTGTGAAAGGAGGAATTCAGACTCTTAGATCAGTAGATTTACATTGCTAATAAATCACAAAAATTTGGCACATGCCAAAACACTCATATCAGTAGATGTATAAAGGAAAAACTAAATCACCCTTTAGAATTGGTTGTCGTTCGTTCTCTGTTCACCTACACGTGGTTCCACTGTTGCGAGGGTCTATTTGGGAATGTCTACGGGAAAGCCCACGGACCCATCAGCCGCAGTGATGCTGTCCACGATGGAAGTCAAGGCGCGCATGTTGCCCTGCTCAGGAGATTCGGCCGCGCTCAGCAGATCTGCATTGAGAGGGAGAGGTCGGGTCGCACGGTCAGTACCGTTGGGGATGTCCTAACCTGCCACCTGATGGGGCAGAAGAATACTCACCCTCACTGCTGTAGCTCTGCGGGCACTGCTCGGGAGTGCTGCTCCACTCCGGGCTGCTGCAGCAGGTGCTGCTCGAACTGGGCTCACTTGAGGACGACACCTGTTACCATGGAGACGCAGAAGTTGCTGTCAGTCACTGTTACAATACTACATGAATCTTCAAAAAAAAAAAAAAAAAAGTCATACGTCTTATTGCCCCGTAGAGATGAACTATCCATTTGCAGTGAACTTGTTAGTGGCGTACATTAAAACATACACAGCTTTATTTGCCAAAACCCCAATCAGTCCAAAGCAGCTTTTAGTGAATTAACTCATTAAAGCTCAACATTTTTCAGCCTCTTTCAGCGTAAATGTTTATTATTTTTCTGTTTTTTATGTAAAGCCTCATCTTCTGTCATACTTACTCTGGGCTGGGCTGGACTGGGTCGGTAGTGCAGTCCCTGCTGTCCTGTCTCAGTGTCCTGCTGGTTGAGGGAGGACACGAGGGCTTGTAGCCTTTCTATATACTGTATGGCGCTCCGCAAGATCTCAACCTTGGGCAGCCTTTGGTTGGGGTTCATCAAGGTGCTCCTCTTCAGAGCATCGAAGGCCTCGTTCACCTTCTTCAGACGTCTCTTCTCCCTCAGGGTGGCCGCTCTCCGACGATCCATGGTCACGGTCTTCCTTTTGCACAGCTTACAGGCCCAGGGTAGGCACTGACCCGGGCAGTGGGGCTCGGAGTGAGGCGACAGGCTGGACGAAGAAGCCTTTTCCTCTGTACCTGCCAATCCAGCGCCAACACTCCCAGACATGCTCCCACACAAGCCCATCATGGAGTTTCTGTCCTGGTAGCCAGCTTGATCATACGCCCCAGGCAGGCGAGAGGGGAAGTAGCTGTCTCCTCCTTCAAAGAAGCGCTGGTCAGGGAAGAAGTAAGGGTTGGTCTCAAAGAGCTCCATAATGGACTATATGTGGTTGTAGGAGACAGGAAATCCTTGCTTCGTTTGGAACTGCTCTTCAGAAGGTGGCTTTCAGTCCTGTCCCTGAGGCATGTGTTGGAGTGTACGTTTGCGCGCCTGTCTTCCTCCTGGCTCACGTTAGCAATGAGTGGAAGACGTGTGGAGAACAACTGGTGTGGAGCAACTGCAGGCTGGCATTTAAACCCCTCAGCCTTCTGCAGGATCACAGGGTTAAATTTAGCACGAGCCCCAAGAAACCTGACACGACGTTTAGCTGTTGCTGCACATCTACACTTCACATCTCTGTTGGGCCATGCTCTCTAGGGCTTCATGGCCCATTCATGTGTTGGTGCGCCCTTCTGTGGGTTTGTGTGCTCGCCTCTGTCCTAAGAAGCCAGGATATGATCAAGTTGCTGTGGAATTGGAAGATATGACTTCAGATCAAAGGTGTCCATCTTAATGAGATAATCCCTGGCTTGTGTCCTCCGTCATGACACTGCACATGCTCTGCCATGGGGGGTGGGGGAGGCAGTGTAGTGGTCTTGAGACAGCTGCCACCTCTACCAATAACACATAGTGTCAGTACGATGTTTGAGCTCAGAGATGGTTGTTTACTCATAACTGGGTCACAAAGGCAATGTCAGGTTCATAAGAAATAACAGAGTAAATGGTGTGGAAAACCAAAGCCGGTGCCATTGTTCTGGAGTATTTCGTCTGCGTCCGTATACGATGACATTCCTTCCGACACGATTGCACAGAGTGATGCAAGTAGCCATCTGAGCTTCACCCCTCTCTGAACCAGTCGGGCATGTTCAGGCATGTTCAGCACAACGCCAACTGATCCACGTTAGCCACAGAAATCAAGGGATAGTAATGACACGACCGTGCAGGAGTCCCGACCTCCTCCAGGCGGGCGTACAGTTAGCTAGCCGCCGGGTGTTAATCCTCCCAGGACGTGTCTCGCCTCGTAGCTCACCGGCTAATTCCGACTGCCTTCCGCTAGCACGAAAACAGCCAAAACACACACTTCTGTCAGCGGAGAAGTAGCATGGAACAACTGGCACAGTTTCAGATGTATTACACCTTTTTGTGTCTTCTAGCCCATCTATCACGGCTCTGAGGAAGTATTTGCTGGTGGCAGGAGAATTGCTATCTTCTTAGGCCACACACAGTGCCTTAGCGCTGTCTTTACTGGTGCATAAATCACCGCTAATGTCACAAAGTGGGCCACATGCTCTTTACAAGAAGTTTTTTTACTTGCTTTAAGAAATAAGGAGCAAAAAGTTAAGCTTTCAAACAGTAATGTTACAAAAATTTTACAAGTAAAATGAATAATAATTAAAGTGTCAAAAGAAAAACAAATACACATTTCAAATGTCCCTTTTTTTTTTTTTTAAGACAATAATACGTCCAAACCCATTTTATCCCACTCAGGGTCATGGTGGGGCCAGAACCTGACTCGGTTGTCAGTGGGTCAGAGGTCGAGTAGACCCCAGATTGATTCTCAGTCTATTACAGGATCAACTCGGAAACATGAGACAAACAAAAATAAATGCTCACATCCAAAATCAGTTTAGAATCACCAACTAAGCAAACGTGCATGATTCTGGAGGAAACTGGAGTATCTGGGAAAAGAAAACACAGACGTACACTCTGAAGCCAACTTCACCACACCGAGTCAAACTAGAAACCTTTTAGTTATGAGGCTAACATAATTTTTTTTTATTTATTTATTTTTTGAAAATCATAAACTTTGAATTGTAATTCACACACATTTCAAACGCAAGTTTTCATCAGGGATTAGTTTTACGGCATGTGCAACAAGAACGTGTCAAGGCAGTATTATTTTTACAGGGTTTGGATCAACAAGTAGTTTTGGATATGGCTTTTTTGCAGGTAAACTTTGCTTATTTCAACAAGTTAAAGTCCAACTAAAGAAAGCAGGATGGTATTTACAGTCTGGATGCACATAAGGCCTGCCGGCTGTCCAGAGCTTGAAAACAATTGACACAATGTGATACAAAAAGGATCACAACAGAACTGATGAGCAGCTCAAACCCTTCATCAAACCAAACATGGATAATTATTCTACGTTTAAAATGACAATAAACCTGCTTCGGAATACTTGCAATTTTTTAAAAGGGTACTTTAACAAAGTGACAAACATGGCCTTGTTAAGTGTCATTTTTGTTGCTAGAATAGCATTTTAAATGTTCTTATATTTGTTGTTTTTTATATTCTAGCATTTTAATTAAAACATGTTCTAATAGATTTCAAAAAATGTGTCTCATCCTATTATTAGTTTCGTATTTTACACAATAATCCAATGTTTGTTTGTTTTTTATTAAACAGGAGTTTACCACACATTCACAATTCTTTTTGCATGATGAGTTTAAAGACTGTCATAATAAAGCATGGTGCAAAACTATAACTTTTAACTCAACATCTCTGAAGAATTAAGAAACCATCATTAGGATTTTGTAAGGAAACCGTTCTCAAACATTAGATTCACCAAAATATTGAATAAATGTTGAATAAATATTGACTAAATGACAACAGTCTCAAACAGGTCAGTAAAATCTATATATATTTTTTGCACGAGCCACGCCACCTGTCAGTCAATCCAGTAGGCACATCAGCAACTGACCAGTCAGTGACTGACCAGTCAGTGACCTCAATTTGTCCTGAAGTGAACGTTCCTTACCTGCAGAGCTGCAGCCGTGTTGCATTGAGAACACGTTGCAGTCAAAGATTTTAACAATAACAGGCGTTAGGTTTTGTTATGTTAATCTACTGTAATAAACCTTTGTAAAATACACCAAAATACAGGAAATGGCATCTACTTTATTCAAAATTATCTGGGGAGAGGACCCCCAGATCCCCCACCACCACCACCAACACAGCCTGTTCTGTAATGTTCTTTATACAAAATGGAAGGATAAATGACTGTACAATAAATAAATGGACTTTACTTAAATAATTATTTGCATTTTACTTAAATAATTATTTGCATTTTGTGTATTATAGTATTGCATTTGGCCCGCAGCCCTCTGATAGATTTTAAATTTGGCCCTTTTAGAGAAAAAGTTTGGGCACCCCTGCTTTAGACATAAAAGTAGGAGTATTTTAAGGCAAATAAAAAGTTCAGTGTTAGTGTTACAGCTCCAAGGTGGTTCAAATGTGGCACAGCTAAATGAAACCGGTCTTTTAAATTCCTCTAATATCATTAAAAAACATTAAGTCTAGTATTTGTATGAATTTGTCACTGATAGGTTAGAAAAATAGTGTGAATGAACCTGTCTCAGTGGTTGGTGACAGATTTTTCAGCTCTGGACAGGCAGCGGTATTACTGGACATTTGCAGTCCAGTCTCGAGGTTTTGGGCTCAGATCTGGGTCCGAGGCCAAGTGTGCAGTTGGAGCTTGGCACGAGGCTGCCGTGGGCTGTCAGGTTAGTCTGTGATGGATGGTCACTGATGGTGGAAGGAGCACAAAGACCCCTGTGTTGGACTGAGGAGTACAGCAGGGAGGGGGGTCTGCAGTGTGTCAGAGTCACTCATAAACCTCCGTCATCTTGAGCCATTGTCAGCAGAACTAGAGAACTTGTGTGAGTGTTTTGTGGCATCAGAGACACACTTGTTTGAGAAGTAGGTTCCTCTCAGCATTTTGAAGTGAGTACTTGAGATGCAGCGGACAAGAGATCAAGTGTTAACTTATGGTTTACACATCTATACATTCTGTCACGTTAACAATATGTCAAATCCAGAGATTACTTACAAGTAAAACTGTTCAAACAATTTTACTTTGGCTTTAGGTCGTAATAATTTCTCACAACTTTTAGAAATATTTTTTAAGTTCAAAACCATAGAAGATACATTATTTTTTCTGGTGGTGGGGGTGGAAGTGTGTGTGTTTCATTGGGGATTGCTCTGTCACGGGCAACAATCTTCTACTTCTCCTCAATGACAAGCAGCAGCACATTGCAGGACAGCTGAGCTCAGGGGGGATGATGAGAGGGGGAGGGATCGGTCCTCCACCTCCACACACACACACACCCTCCCCCCCCAGTTTAGCCTCAAGATCATCTCTGACCTGAAGAACCGTCATCTGAGTGCTGCCGTCGGAAAATCTTGTATATGAAATGGGAGAGTAACATAACAACGGAGGACGAGCGTTAATCAAAGGTGAATGAAGTGGGACATCCGTCCAGGGAGGTCAGATAACAGATGAGCTGATCTCATTTTAACGTGGTTTGGCTCACAATGTGAGACATAGAGCATATTAGATTCAATAAATCATGTACGGTAGTATGAAAATAATTAAAAGCTTGTTTGGAGAGCGTGTGAAAGGTACAAAGATGTACCGGTAAGCATTCAAGAGTAAGAAGTCAGTCCAAGGTAACTTTAATAACCCCCTGTTAGAGAAGATACTGATATAAGGTTCAAACAAATGTCATTATAAAATGATTTAGGATTACTTAAAGTACCTAAAGTATGTAATTTTATAATGAAATTTCTTTGAAATAATGGTATTTGAACCATTTAAACAGTGAGAGGTCAGTCTTGTTGAATTTACACTTTTTCATTGACAGTGTATATTTTAGGGGGTTCAGTTCAGGCAACGTGTAAATACTTTAAAGTGTAATGACTGTGGCTGCGGTATTCCCAGATATAAAGACCAAATGAGAACAGAGACTAAGACTCAGAATGTATTTACAGTTTATTTACAAATGAGAAATTATGCAATAAGCCAGGGAGGGGACTGGAACCCTGAAGAGCAAAGAGGTGATTAGAGTTCCTACATGTAGTCAAGGGTGATCATGTTATTGCTGATCTTCCTCATGATGGAGGTCGGGGGCAGACGTGGGGAGAGCCGACCCAAACGGTTCCAGGTGAAGGAGGTGTAACTCAAGGATAACTCACTGGAGGCACGAGAGAAATACACTTCATTAATAATCTGTTTTAGACACAAGTAAAAGAACAAAACTACTGTTGGCAGGTAATGCTGCAGCGCTGGCTGAGTGTCCTCTGCCGCCTTTTGTTCTCCTCATGCTCATATTTCAATGATCCACAGGTGTAGTTGATTAGAGGCTGGCTGTGGGTGCAGGAGCTGCCAGAGCAGAACTCCTGCATGAAGTTTTCTTCAAACACAAAGCCGGGAAAAAATAAAATTATATATCAAAGAAGACTTTTGAGTCCACTTTTTCTCTTAAAGTACATGTGGGCAAAAATACGAGTGCCCAAAGCGAGAACCCAGAGCCATTTCATTCATACATACAAAATTCATCCATTATCTTTACCAGCTTCTTCCTTTCAGGGTCGCGGGGGTCACCGGTGCCCATATCCAGCAGTCACTGTGCAAGAGACAGGGCGCACCCAGGACAGGTCTCCAGTCCATCACAGGGACACATAGAGACAAATGAGACAAACAACCCAACAAAGTTCATGCTCAATAATCCTGCTACAAATCCAACAATGTTCAGTCGGGTCATCTGGATGGTTTGTTTCTTTTTTTTTTTTTTTTTTTTGTGGG
>JARVLU010001354.1:31664936-31680161 GCA_031762415.1 Simpsonichthys santanae
CTGTGTACATAATTTCGTTTCATCACATGTACCACATGTGGTGCAAATGACAATAAAGATTCTCTAACTCTGACTCTGACTTCCTGCTGTCCTTTTCAAGTTGAGTTTAATTAATTGTTTTTTTGGTGGTCCACCCAGTTTTGCATGGCCTGTAGACCCGAAGATCTGGGAGTGTCTTTTAAGGGTGGACTAACTACGGTACTTTATTTTTTGTCTTTTTAGCCACCCCCTATATGACACCAGATGTGACTTATAGCCACAAGCCTTTACATCTAGGAAGCCTGACCCATTCTCGTGTGTGTAGTGGTGTGGGAACCTGAAGTAAGTTTCATCAGCTTCGCTTTTGACTTGTAGGCTCGTGGAACATATGAGTAGCGCTGGCTGTAATGACTGGGAGTTAGACTGCCGCATTGATCCACTAATAAATTGTCTATTTTTGATTTCACCGAGTGACATGACCTTTTATTGGACATGAGGGCTGCAATAGAAAACTATGGAAAATCATTCTCACAGGATTTGTAACACTACTTCTAAAACAAAGATATTCAATATTAAAACAATATTTGTTATGGCAGAACAAAAAAAAAATCTGAAAACTGCATTAAGAATAAAATGTCCTTTTAATAATTATAATAGAAAATTAGCTTGCAAAATCAGTCTAAAAATAAACGTGGTATCTTTTTTACCGGTACAGATGGTTGTTGTCTTCAAAGTCCTCCGTCCCATGGCGTCCTTTGATGTCTTCAATCACATGAGCCTTCAAGAACTTCTTGAGCAGCTGCAGGGTCTGATTTCGGGTCACTTCTGGCCCAAAGTTATAGTTGTGTTTAAGCAGCTCATGCAGATAATCCACAGCCTCCGACCCGGTGAAACTGCTGTCATAGCAGCGGAAGTGCGCCCAGTGCCTTCGTAGTGGTATACCTCCACGAAAATGTTTAATGGTTTCATTCCACTACATTATAGAGAGAGAGAGAGACACAAGATGAGGTTTTTGATGAATGAACACATAAAAATGTGACAATTATAATGTAAAAGGACAAAGTAACAGTTTAGTGATTGTTAAATTTAGAATTAGTTCAGAATCAAACGATTAAAACCTGCTTCAACAAGATTACCACATGGCACATTATAAACCCGTCGACAAATGACAATCTATAGCAAAGACATGGACAAGCAAGGACCTTGAATAAACTTTGACCTTGAAGCTAGGGTGATGAAATATGTGACACTCAGACTAATGATGATGCGTAAGTGTATTAAGTTTTGTTAATTTATCTTGAGGGGATCAGAAGTTATGGATCAAACAAGAGAACACACATGAATGGAGACCTACGATCTGCCTTTGACAGGTGTATAAAACATATTGCTTTAGTCCATTGAACTTTGTGATCTTCGTAAAAGTAAAAACATCTCTGCACAAGACAGTTGCACCTAACTGTAAAACAACCTTGAACAATATCCTAGAAACAATACAAACTTGTTTTAACGGGTCATGAGGTAGTGCTCTGAAATATAAATGAAGTTCAGACAATTGTTGTTAAAACAACAACAACAAAAAATCTGTAAAATCAGTTTCTTATGCATCAGCTGATTTCCGATTTCCCAAAATTAAGGAAATCAGGGCCGATAACTCGGCTTGGCTGAGCCGATTTATCGGTGCACCCCTAGTTCAGAGCAAGACAGATGTTATGGTACATCTATATTGTTATAGCACATTCATCAGTTTTCTAAACAACTATAATAAAGTGACAGTCATGATTAAAAGAAACAAGAGTAGCATCAAGAGTACATAATCATCAGTAAAATATCTGAGTAATCCAAATCCAAAGGATACATTTCCTCCCACAATTACTCTAAATATGTGTAAACAAACCACCAAACGGGACTCCCTCTGTCCCCTGGCTGCACCCATAAATTCTGTCCACAAAACAGATTATTAATCAAATCAGTGACAACAGGCATACCTGGCGGAGTCCAACTACCACCCTGAAGCAGTCCGACTTACTGCCAGCAATGAGAACCAAACACTCGCACCACTTGTATAACGGTTGAATTGCCCGTAGTAATGGGCCCCCTATCCCATACTTACAGAGCATCACCCACAGTGTTCCTTGAGAAGCACAGTCTAATGCCTTCTCCAAGACCACGAAACGCATGTAGACTGGATGGTCAACTCCCATGACCCCTAAAGGACCCTAGTGAAGGTAAAAATCTGGTCCAGTGTTGGTAAAGTGTTGTTTTCACTGCCTCAGCCACCTGATGGTTTGGCAGCATCTCTTCAGAGAAGATTGAGTCTTTATCCAAGTCCTCACCAAACTTCTCCCACATCTGAGCTTTTGCCTCAGCAACAGCCAGATCTGCAGCCTGCCAATACTCTTCAGCTGTCACCAAAGTCCTACTAGCCAACAGGGCCCGATAAGACTCCTTTCTTAGCCTAACGGCCTCCCTAACCTGGAGTGTCTACCACCGAGTTGGAGGATGGACACCGTGAGAAGCACAGACAACTTTTAAAGGCCATAGCTCTAGGCAGCTGCCTCAACAATGAAGCCCACTCAAACTTAATGTTCCCTGCCTCAACTGGGATGCAGCTAAAGTTATTTCTGAGGGTTGAGTTAAAGATCTTTCTGAATGGTTCTTCTGCTAGGCATTCCCAACAAACCCCTACTACATGACAGTCTACTGGGTCTGTCCTGCATCTTCCCCTGCCATCAGATCAACTCACCACTAGGTGGTGATCAGTTGACAGCTCAGTTCATTTCTTCGCCCAAGTGTCCAAGATCAGATGACATGACTACAAAGTCAATCGCTGAACTATGACCTAGAGTGTCCTGGTGCCATGTGCACGTATGGACACCTGTATGTTTGAACATAGTGTTTGTGATGAATAAACTGTGATTAGCAAAGAAGTCCAACAATAGAACACCTCTTGGGTTCAGATCAGAGAGGTCATTCATCCCAATCACACCTGTCCAAGTCACACTGTCCCACTTGGACATTGAAGTCCCACAGCAGAATAAAGGAGTCCCCAGCTGAGTACCTTTCAGCATCCCCTACTAAGGACTCCAAGAAGGATGCGTACTCTGAACTGCTGCTTGGTGCGTAGGTACAAAACACTGTCAAAGCCCATCACAACCCTGGAGGTGCAGAGAAGCTACCCTCTCATTTAATGGGTAAAACTCCAACACAAATGCACCAAGTGGGGGGGCTAAAAGTAGACCCACACCAGCTTAATGCCGAGATTCGTTCCAGAGCCCATGCTGTGTGTAGAGGTGAGCCCAACTTTATATATTTGGTACCTCTCAACCTCACACACAAGCTCAAAGACATTTAATATGGAGAGTATTTGTGATTATATAAAATTCCTATAATTTTTTTTTTTGTTTGTTTCTAAGTCACTTCTGAAATCAAAGTACAAATATTTTGGTAAATGTAAGACAGACAGTGCCCAAAAGAAAGATGCCATGGGAACAAGTGGCCAGTTTTTGTAACAAGTTCATTTTTAATTTACAAGATTTAAAAGGATAGATAATAGATAATAACTATCATCTCACCTTTTATAGTCAGCTCTTTGAACAAATTAAAAACAAAGACTTTGACAAGCTCATAGCTGGTCCCAACAGGGTTTTAAACTGAATTGGGCGGCTGTCATCTATATGTTCCCTTACCATATCACTTTATTTATAAAGCAGCACCATACCACTTTATTTATAAAGTACTTAAACACAGCAACAAGTCCAACCGAAGTGCTGACCCTTTTGTTTCAACCCTATAGTCTTTCATGTAATGATATTTTATTATTTATTTATTTGTTAATCACGTGTTGATTAATAGAGTTAAAACAATGTCCAACTTCTAGTCTTCTAATTTACTGCTACGTTGCCTCATATTCAAATACCACTAAACAGCACGCCTATATACAGTATTGTGTAAATTGTTGCTCTTAATATAAAACATTAACATAATCTTTAAGTGTTTCATGTATTGTTATTTTAAGTTTGAAACTGCAGTGCAGCCCATTTCATACTGTACAGCTATTCTGTAAAAAATACCAAAATACTGTATCACTGCAGGAAGAGCTACAGCTAGCTGCTGGTAGCATTTGTGCTGGCCAATAACCACAGAGTTGTGTAAATATAAATAATCACACGATAAGAAACAGACAGCAACATTTACAACATACAGTTGCACATCTTTTAAGATCTGAGATGTTTTTATACAGCAGACGTTAGTTCGTCAATCAAGACAGAATTTAACTCAGGTAAGATATTTATTGTTCGTAGCCTTGCCATAGAACCCCCATTTAACTCTCCTGCTGCCCTTGGGATCCATGATGAAGCCTCATCATTTGTGTCATTGACCCAAAGCAACACAAGAGTTAAAATGTTTTCAGGATTCCTTCAATCCCAGGAAGTCTTCTTTAAACAATCACAAAGTAAGAAACTATGCACTAATACAAAATGAATTTAAAAAGTTGTGAATTTACTGAATCTAATCACGTTTTCTAATTTACTGCTGCGTTAACTCATATTTAAATACCACTAAACGGTACACCTGCATATTGTATAAATTGTTCCTTTAATATAAAACATAGAATAATTTTTAATTAGGTAAACAGATGGTTAAAAAAACAAACAAACAAACAACAACAAAAAACAGGTTAGAAACGGGCTAGCAGGTTTGAACACAAGCAGGACAGACTCACCAGCTTCGTGGCCCGGTACGGCCCAGGACCGATAACTTTACCCTCCATTCCGCCACAGAAAACTCACGTTTATAAAAACATTTAAGCTGTGAAACTTATGAAGTTCCACAGAAGTAGCAGCGGAGGAATTCAGCTGCTGAATAAAGAACTAGCTAGCTGCCAACTTTGAATCTTGTGCGTGACCCTGTATAACGAAGGTGATTGGACAGCAGGCTGATCACGTGACAAGAAAAACGCAGCGTGTCAACGTCAGTGTTGCCAAATATTCCCCTGTTATCGTAGTTACAATACAGTTTAACGGTCTACTGTATTTTATACGATATCCAAGAGTTTTCAAAAAGTCTAAAATATACGATAGTTTTAGCGCGTCCGTGCAATAAAAATAAAAATCGTCTTCATTCACGAAACATCCACACACAATCAAAATGTTATCCATAAAACAGTTTTAAGCAAGATACGATAGTTTTAGCGAGATTTTTCCTGGCAACCCTTGTCAACATTGACCTGTCGGAAGTGTGCTGTGAGCGAGCGGCGCATTTTTATTTATTTTTTTTTAACTTTTCACATTACATTTGCTTACCGGTACTACAATAATAAAAAAAAAAAAAACAACATTGAAGGATACAACAATGAAGGAGCGGCGCAGTTTCTGTCTGTGCGAAGCACCTGCCTAAATAAAGGTTGAATGAATGAAAAAGGTTGACTCATCAAAATCAGCATTACCCGAAGAATATGTGTAATCTTAACTAAGAATATACTGTAATGACACAGCAACTTATAAACCTACAGCTCACCCTTATGTCAAGTCAATGAGTACCTGTCAGGGACAAAAATGGTAACAATTTCATTAAAAGAACCTCTGGCCACTACAACTATCCCCTGGAAAACCATACGTGCAAATTGAAACAAGCAAGATAACAAAAAAAAAAAGAAAACAATTGTGCCATTTTTATTTGAACTACTTTAGGCCAGTATAATAATAGTAATACTGACATCTTGCAAAACGGGAGATGCCATCAGGACGCGAGTTCGAATCCCGGTCCTGGCAGAAATTTCTTAGGTAAATTAAATGTAGCAATGGGAGAATGGAGCAAATGTGCAAAAGGAACAGCATGTCAGAAATGCACCTGGAACAAGTGTGGTTACAACTGTGCAACAATTTTTAAATAAATAATAATAATAATAATAATAATAATAATAATAATAATAATAATAAATAAATAAATATAAAAACAACACAAAACTTGTCATATGAAACTTTAATTAGGCAAGTATTTTACAAAAATTTGAATGAAGTACATATTTCTACCATAAACAATATAAAAACATTCAGGACTTTCCTGAACATACATTCATGGTATGGATAAAATAAAATACCAAAAGACTGTGACCTTGCTATAACATGTTTTCTTTCTGTGAAATATTTGCATATTCCCATATTTACAGTATATCCAGATTTTTTTTAATTGAAGATATAGAATAATAATTTTTTTCATTCAACCTTTATATATACAGTACAGTATATGTATCTGATGAAACTGCTTTGTATCGTTTTTTTTTTTAATGAATAAATAAACATCAAATCAAATCAAATCAAAATATAGGCAGGTTAATCTCATTGAGCCTCGAGGACTCATTTACAAGAGAGACCTGGCTACAAACTAAGGATGATGACAACAACAACAATACAGCAATAGATTTTTCTTGTACAATCGACAATAGAGAATCACAGATTTTTTTTTTCCAAACAAGTTAAAGCAAAGATGTCAAAAGTTGCTAAAACAGACAGATTATAAGGCATGATTATAAATGCTTCATCTTAATGGTAATTTTATTCAGAAATGAAGTTGAGGACATAATGTCTGATGCAAACTTTTGCATTAAAATCACTACACCTCATTTCATTCTCCACAGCTCATTTTATGAACAAGCTCAGCGGCTGTTACATCTCAGGCCACCCACTCTGCTTATCAGCAGTCTTGTCATTTACAAAGTAGATGCCATTTGTAGACTGTAGTAAAGCATTTAAAACTAAAGAGCAGCATTTCCATCAGGGACTGGAGCAGATCCAAAATCCAAACAAAAGAGTAAAACGTTGATTGAACTTTAAGAAAATGAAAATGAAGGGCTACTGTTTAAGTGTTAAACACTCACATCAGCCATGCAAATTCAGCTTCCACTCAAATGTGTTCATGTGATAATAAAAGTGTTTAGCGATTAGAGTTTAGACATATACATTTAGGTTTTGCCTTTTTCACCACAGGACATTTGATAATTTTGTTTCATCACTTGTACTCCTTCATAGCACTATAAATAAAAAAAAGTTACTCTGTTTTTATTTTCATTTGCTAAGGTTGTGCATGTAAATCATGATGTAAATAATGTCAATAAAAATGTGCATGTTTATTTGTTTCATTTTAGAAGTTTCCTTTTCAAAATCCAGCAATGTTGTTTCAGGTTATAGTCACTCTTCTGGGTGAACAAGGAACCAGTAAGCCCCACCACCTGACCGACCCAAAGAAGCCTCTGTTTGAAAGGGGCGCAGTGGATTTGTTTCTGCTAACTACACCCTTCTCTTTGGGGGAGCTGGAGGGGATCAGACTGTGGCACAACAACTCAGGGAGTCACCCTGCTTGGTATGAAACAAAAACTCTCAGTCAAAAAGACATGATTGCAGGCGTTCAACCGCGTCCCTCGGGGAGCCTTGTTGGGGGTACTCCGGGAGTATGGGGTACCAGGCTCTTTGATACAGGCTGTTAGGTCCCTGTACAACCAGTGTCAGAGCTTGGTCCACATTGATGGCAGTAAGTCGGACTCGTTCTCAGTGAGAGTTGGACTCTGCCAAGGTTGCCCTTTGTCACCGATTCTGTTCATAACTTGTATGGACAGAATTCCTAGGCGCAGCCAAGGTGTTGAGGTGATCCGTTTTGGTGGCCTTAGGATCGCTTCTCTGTTTTTTGCAGATGATGTGGTCCTATTGGCTTCATCAGGTCATGATCTAAAGCTTTCACTGGAGTGGTTTGCAGCCGAGTGTGACGCGGCCGGGATGAGGATCAGTTCCTCCAAATCTGAGGCCATGGTCTTGAACCGGAAAAGGGTAGAGTGTCCTCTCTGTGTCGGGGAGGAGGCCCTGCCCCATGTGGAGGTTTAAGTATCTCGGGGTTTTGTTCACAAATGAGGGGAAAATGGAACTTGAGATCGATAGGCGGATAGGTGCAGCGTTGACAGTGAAGCGGGCGCTGTACCAGTCTGTCGTGGTGACGAGAGAGCTGAGTCAAAAGGCGAAGCTCTCAATTTACCGGTAGATCTATGTTTCTACCCTCATCTATGGTCATGAGCTTTGGGGTCTACAGATAAAAAAAAATACAACCTTTAAAAATGTGTAACATTAAACAGATTTTGCAATTAATATTAATATGTAATGTAACAAATTAATACTTTATACAAATAATAGCACAGCTGTGTCCTGTAGTTCAGTTCTTTTGAGTTTTCTAAGCTATCTGAAATGGAAACAAGTTTCATCTTGTGTTTTGACCAGTGAGTAAACACGTTTTTCCTGGTTACTCAGGGACCATAGTGAAGTGTTGGCAGAAGACCAAGAGAAGCTCCGAGTGCTTCAGCCCCTCCAACCCTGGTTCACACAAGAGCAGAGAGAGGAGCTAGCTGAGGTCCATCCTTGGATTAAGCAGCACACCATCCCACAGGAAATAGACACGCAGGTAACGCAGAGCTCCTGAAGTTCTTTTGGTTCTCTTTGTACCGTAATGAGCCCATACTGAACACGTGTTGTCTCACAGGGCTGCGTGAGCTGCAGTTCTGGACCAGCCATGGCCTTCTCCTCTCAGCCTCCTGTCTTTAACAGTTCAGCACCTGTAGAAGACCTTCAGCAGGACTCCATCGGACCTGTGGTTAACACCTAAAGAGACATGGCACCTCAATCAGCCGTTACACAGCTCTGCAGTGAACAAGTCAGAAACCTCAACACCTGCTATACACGTCATATTTGACCCAACTGGAGAAAGTGGAGCCCTGCTCTTTAGGCTAAGGGTTAATGTTCTGTATTATTAACGGGGACTAGAGCCCAGCCTAAACAAAAGAGTGAGGAAGAGACATACTGTACATGTTACTGGCATTTTCTGTTAGTCTAATGTGGCTGGATTCACCTAATTGTTGATATTATACCTCTGTTGTTTAGTGTTAATAGTCTCCACATCCTTTGAGGTGTTCCACAAGGATCATTGCTACCCCTGAACACGAGCACTGCATAAACACCTGCACTACCAGTTCAGTACAAGTGTAACTGGGAGAGGGGACGAAAACAGTTCTGCTGGCTCAGAGTGCACACAGCAGGTTCTTCTCCAGTGACACAGTGGACATATTGTAGAGTCTGTGCACCGCATCAACTCCCTCAGTGACACACGGTTACAGTATAACCCACCAGAACCAAGACATGGTCGGTGGGCTAATTTTGTATTTAATCGAATGGACACTTGCTGCTCTTGCTTGTTTCTAATGTTCTGGTAAAATCTTGTGATTTGAGTGTACTTTGTTCTTGTTCCATAGCTTGATCTCTTGTCATTATCATGTGTTGGCTCGTGGTCGTGGACAGCAGCGAACCACATGTATTTTTGCTCAAAACAAGTCATTGCTAAAATCCCTAAAAAACTACCACCACGCTTTACCGGTAGCCTTGTTGTGTACAGCCCCAAATTTCCACTGATCCCTTTTCTTACTGAATGAATTCCCTTTTTAGATCCAGCAGCTCTCTTTTTGACTGTGTGTATATATGAGAGGGAGAGCGAGGTGGAGGAACTGATTGTCATTCTGTGAATGTTGTCACTCTTCTTCTTGTGTCGTCCGGCTGCAGGCGGGCTCGTGGGTGTGAACGAGTGGCCGTCTCCTTCCTTCAATACACCTGTCCAGCGCAACACCGACCACGTTTTCTATCATTTTTAGATCAAAAGTATATGACAGTACTGTGTATTTTATAGATGATGTATTCAAGGCTTACTACAACTTGTATAAAATAAGCCATTTTTTCTTGAATTCAGGGACTGTTTGTGACAAAAGAATGAATAAATGACTTATGACCAAGCCTGTGTGTGGTTATCTGTCAAACGCTACAAACACAGAAAAGCTTCACATAAAGTGGGACAACATTAATGTCCCATGGTGCGACCAGAAGGTGAGGAAAATGTACATTGGGACCAAATCAAACAATTTTAAAAGTTCTGTTGATTTTCTATTCAATTCAGTTTATTTATATAAATGACAATAAAGGAAATTGTACAACCCTAACTCCAGTTAAGACTCTGGCAGCAGCATTTTGGATCAACTGAAGACTTTTTCAAGCTGTTTTCTATATTTGTCTTTCACAAACGCCACAAACTAGCTTATCAACTGAACACTTTATTGTATTAAAATGCAGCAGAAATACGGGTATTAACTTTATATGATGCAAACTTGAACTAAGCAAAAGCTACAAAATGTAGAAAGTTAAGTTGGATGAATAAAAACTGCTAATGCTGGTTTTGTCACACTAGAGGGAGCCATGACTACTGGAACATGGCAGCTGAAACTAAAGTACAGTATCTGAAAACACAAGAATCAGTAATATTTACATACTAACATAAATCACACCATTGGTTAACTGTACCTCAATTTCAATGTTACAGTTTTTGCACAAATAGAACACATTCTCACTGAAGACTGAAAAAAATAAAAACATTCAACATCAATAAAAGAACAGTTGTTAAAAAAATGATTTTTTTTTCTGTCCACGATAATTTTGTAACAGTAACTTCCTGCGTTGTTTTAGGTTAAAAACAGTGAGTGATTAAAAACAGGCTTGTATCCTCCTTTAAAAAGTGTAATAGAAATTAATCTGTTAAAAATTACTTTGCACATAAAACAAACTGTGAAGCTTCAGTCCAACCAAAATGAAAAAGGTTGGATCAAGAAGAGCAAATGGAAACAGAAGCATTAGAGGAATGATTCAAACTGGATTAACAGGAAAGTCAAACTTATTCAAACGTCTGCATATTTGTCCCTCATCCAGGGCCTGAGTCGCACTCAGTCACTGTCTCAGTTTGATAGAACTGATGTCTCTTAAAAAGGACATTTCTTTTTAATCTAACAATGATTTTTACAACATAAGACCTCATCATGAATTTTTTTGAAAAGCAAAGCACTTTTTACAGCATTAGTTTCCCTCTGTAGTGCCAGGAGGACAGAAGGTATTGTGGACCTGTTTAGTTTGGAGCACAGCCTCTGGACCAGCCGGGGACTCCGATTTCACTTCTGTCACGTTTGTCTCTCACTTGGAAAACTTCTGCATCTCTGCAAGGAGCGCAGACAAACAAAGGCTGAAGGTCAAGAAGGAAAAATATGAGACAAACCGTGAATGTTGATTTTGCATCCGCACATACCTTTGTCAAGATCAATGAACTTCGGCTGAGCGTTCACATGGGCGTTTTCCTTCAGCAGGTTGTTCTTGTAGTCTAAACACAGGAAAAAGGCCAACAAGATGATGAGCATGGCCTCATCTTGTTCACACATTAACTGCTGCAGACAAGTAGGACAAAATAAAAAGCTAACTTACCAAATCTTCGCTCCTCTTGATTGCACACATTCACCTCCCTGACATCTGTCTCATACTCCTCCGAGCTGCTGCCACTTCTGTTGAACCTGTCATGGGGCAAAATTACACTTATGTAAAAAATAAAGGCTAAAACGGTAATTAGAGCCATTTAAAAAAAAAAAAAACCTCCAAGTCCACTCTGCTGCTTCTTTCTTTGGCCTCAAATTATTTTATGCCAGATTAGCTCAAACCCAAGGCCTCAGGATTGTGAGACTGTAGAACATTTTTAGTCTGTAACCAACATATTTCAGAGTCAATGTGAGGCCATCTGTCTGACAGCTGATTTTGGCCCAAACTGGTTCATAAACCAGGACGATGATCCCAAACACATCAGCAAAATGGCTGAAAAAGAATCAAAGTGTTGCAGAGGTCCAGTCAAAGCACAACCAGACTGAAATGCTGTGGAGGAAACTTAACAGAACCGTGCAGACATGAATGTCTCCAAGCTTTTGTTTGATGTGGATTATTTTCTGTCTCCATGGGATTAGGACTTAATAAATTAAATAACTAGACTCTGCATGGTACAGGAAGTGGTTTTAGAAGAAAAAAAAAGGTGTCGTCATATAAGGACAGTAGGTTTATTTTTGCATTTTTTTTTAATTTTTCTTTACAAAACCATGAGGTCCCAATACCTCTAACAACTAAATTTCAGAGTTATATGATAAGCAGTTCTCTAAAAAGGATCCAGGGCCTCAGGAGTTAAAAAAAAATGAAGCAATGTTGTAAAGAAGAGTGGTCCAAAATTCATCTACAGTACACCAATGTAAACGACTCGTAAAGCACAGAACCCCTAGACTGAGGAACAGCTTCTACCCTGAAGCTGTTAAGACTCCATGCTGCTGATTATCCATACTGCTGATCTCATGCTGCTGATTATTTCATGTTGCTATGTTCATTAGTACTCATCTGCTCACACAGACTCATGTTCGTGCTGCTGTTGTTCGGCGTATTGTTTTTCACTATTACGTGTTTAGCATATTTCTTGGTTTTTATATTAGATCCTTATTACTGTTTCTTTTTACAATTAATATTTTTGCTATTGTTGGATGTAACTGGGACCCTGTGTATACAATTTCGTGCCACCTCATGTACCACACATGATGCGAATGATTAAAAAAGTCAACTGCAACTTGAAAATAAATAAATAAATGCTGACGGTCCATGTTACAAAAGGAAGTTCTGCAGCCGTTTGAATCATGGAGTGTACAGTTTTTCACACAGCTTTTGCATTTTTTGTTTAATAAACATTGACAAGGTGGGACCTGCTCTGTGTTTTTATATATTTATAGTCAAAATTAAATAATTTTAGAACCTGGTTCAGACTAGATCATTGTTACCCTGCAAAACGTCCAGTCTTTTTCCCATAACTGTTCATGTAAATAAATGGACTAAACTCATACAGCTCCTTTCTATCTCATCAAGACACTCAAAGCTCTTTACAACTCAATCTGTGCCCTCATTTACCCATTCATACATCACTCTATTATATCTACACAGAGACTAATCAGTGCTTTATCACATTCATATACCAATGGGACACACATCAAAGGCAATGAGGGGTTCAATATAGGCCTGTCACAATAAGAAATTCTGCTGGGCGATTAATTGTCTCGGAAATTATTGCGATAAACAATAATATTGTTTGAAATTTGACAATAATTAGTAATTATTGTCAAATTTAAGAACAAATATTGGTTAATTTGTTTTAGTACTTTTTTTGACCATCGGATGGCAGTACAGTATAAGACTGTCTGAACCGAAGGATGGCTAGTGAGGGAGCGAGCAGCATGTCTCTTTAAGAAAAAAGGAGGGAGGCCTTTTGACGTGACATGGGCTGTCTCTTTTTCCCTTTTTTCGGTTCTCAAGATGGCAGACGCTCGGTGTGGTTTGAGCTCTTTAGCATAGCATTTTTCACACAAAGCTTTGAATTAAAGAAAAAATCGGTAAACAAGTTCTCAGCTGCTTTTTGCAGAGAAAAAAAACTTTTACACGAAGGCACCGGTTTCAACCGTGACTTTTGGAGCTTCGACCAGACGAAGGTTTTTTCCCCGAGGTCAAAAGCTTAGCTCGTAGCTTAGCTTCTCAGCTTAGCTGCTTTCAATGATCCAAAAACGTGATTTTTGATGGTTAAAACTGATTTTAAAGAGAACAAGAGAAAGGGAGGGGGTCAGTGAAGAGCACCGGATTTGAGCCTTATGTCACCCAGTGTCTTCAGTAGAAAGAGTGACATGAAGAAACGAAAAAGCCGATAAATGAAAATGAGGTCAATCACTTTCATTTATCATGCGGTTAATTTATTGTTTATTGCAACAAGTCCGGTTGTCTTGCCCAGGGACACCTCAGCACATGACTGCTGGTGGAATCAAACCCCCAACTCTTGCATTGGAGGACAACTGCTCTAACCACTCAGCCACAACTGCCCCACAAGGTTTGTGTCCAGATAACACTCACCTCATGGACGCCCTGGGATAAAAATCTGGGAAAAAAAAAAGCATGAATAAAAATCAGATGATATTAAAAATTTTGAGTGAATGAAAGCGAACCAGACGAACTCTGCAGCTTAGACCTTTGGCTCGACGTCGCCGTGTGATGAGAATGATGATGAGGGTAATGAATGCCAGAAGCAGGAGGAAGAAGAGAACGTAGCCCAGTGGCAGGAGAAAGTGGTTCCTCTGGTCAGGCAGGATGACGGTGATGACACGAGGGGACTCAGCTTTGGTGGTGTCTGTGGGGTAGAACAGTCCCACAGAGTCAGGCCTGTTCTTTGTTTTTACTCCCACAAACACACCCGAGTGTGGTCCTGCGGTCGAACATTATACAACCAGCAACAACTGCTGGCTTTAGACTTTAAAGTTGTTTATGGACACACTGTTTGCTGAATAACTGATGTAAACCTCTACACACTTATATAATTTATGTTTAAGTATATTTAGAACTTTATGTACAACGTGACAAGTTGCATTGATCATGCACATGCTTTGAATGCTTTGCCAAGTGTTAGTTTTGTTTTCAAGCGGTGCACAAAAATGTCAACACAGAAGGGATGCGAGGAGCCAACATGTGCGGCTCTGCTGAGTTTTTAAACAGCAAAGGCTGAAAAAAAAAAAAACATCTGGTGTCATTCAGTTTTATTTAAAAAAAAAAAAAAAAGTGCAACTCAAGAAGCAGCTGTGGAGCTCAGACTCAACGTATCTGAGCCAACATGAACTCCAGACTGGTGTCACGCTGTGATTTACTTTTCCTGGCACCAAAACACAGAAAAGGAAAGAGAGCAAGAGGAGTGAAGGAAGGATGGAGCAGGGTGGGATGAGGGAGAGGAAGAGGATAGAGATATAATCTTCTCCAGAGAAATACCTCCTTAACAACTCAAACTAATTTATAACACATATGTAGTTGCTTGTTTGGTATATTCATAAAAAACAGGGAATCATTATTAGATTTGTCTACTGGATTTTTGTTCACTACGTGGGAAAAAGACTTTTTTTTTTTTTTTAATTCTGGATTTTTATCTTTCTGTTTCAAAAAAGACCAAACAGTTAAATGTTTTTAAACCAGGGGTTCTCAAAATCTTTGGGTTCAGGGACCCCCTCATAACCCTCATGTTTATTAAATAATTTTCTTCAATTTGTCTCTTTAACGCGATGGAAATATTTGTGTAGCATAAAGACTTAAGACCTGTTCTTTAATCGTCTTAATACAATTTTTATACTTTTAAAGGTGGGGTATTTTTCCATTCAAGACACAATTAACCAAATTTTTTATTTCAACTTCCAAAAATTACAGTTTTGAGAAAATTAGCAGCATAGGGGCTGGGATGGTGTAGAGGCAGGGCAGCCGGCTCAGGACCGGAAGGTCCCGGGTTCGATCCCCGGTCACTGCATAC
>JARVLU010001354.1:31682961-31699759 GCA_031762415.1 Simpsonichthys santanae
TATTCAAAAAAGCAAAGTATGCAACTTCAAGTTTCAGGTTTCTGGAGATGGATCTGAAACTATGAGTTGGTGGAGTGGGGCTCTGGGTTACTATTCACAGGAGGAGAGAGTTCAAACCTGTGAATATCGAATCTTTGAGGAACAACTTCATATACAGTATGCAAACAAAATTCCCCCCTGAAGTGAGATGATGCAATATGTATTTGTACAACTTAAATCTGTCTGTTGGTATAATTCTCAGATCAATTTTTTTCAGTGCTGACAGCACTTTGCTTAGATTCATCCAAACTTTCTTATACCTTAGATACTTATTGCTACCATTTCAGATAAATAACTTTATTTTACCTCAACCAAAGTACATTAAACTAACACAAAAAAAAAAAAAGCGTGCTGTTCGGCTGCCTGTTTTGTCGGTTCTGTTTGACCTAAATTCTCTGACATTTGAGCGCTACCACTCCATCATCTTCAGAAAATCCCTAGGAAATCTGAAGAATTTCCTGACTCTGCCATAAACCCCAGTCTCCTTGCTATTGTGACAAATGGTAACAACTGTTGCTCCGTGTTTTCTGTTCATGTGGTTGCTTGACATAATGTGGTTTCTGATTCCCAGCTTCCCTATAAATTTTGACTGGACAAGTGCTTCATTGTTAATGACTGCTCCATGTGCTCAAGAAACTCTGTATCAGATGAACGCAGAGGAATACACCCGTCTGTAAAAGACTTGTCAAAATGAACATGGCCACATGCATGTTAAATACTATCAGATGTGGACCACAACCAACAGCACAGTTACAATGTGCACTAATGTCACATTAAGTTAAGGATGCTAATAAATTAGCATTAAATCACGCATTAAATATGTACCTGTTGATTTTGCATCCCCTACACACATAATACATTGAAATACGCAGCTTCATCAAGAACTGAGTGCAATGATTTTCAATGAAAAGGCATAAACAAAATTTGCAGAAATGTATCCATGTATAACAAGGATTTGCACAAAATTACTTTTTTTTTTTAAAGCTATTCTCAAGCATAGGCCGACTTCTTTAGGAGAAACATCAGTCGAAGTTGAAACAGGTCGCAATACTTTACAGGACTAAACAGGAATTTTGATGTCTGTGATGGTTTTTAGACAATCACAGTTTAAGATTTATGATTTTGGAATATTTTACCAGAGAACGTTCAACCTAGTGTCATCGCGTCACACACTAACGTTCGACCTATCAAAACAAAATCTTATTTCGAGACACTTCTGTCACTTATGGCTCAAGGTTTAATTTCCATTTAAGATACAGTATACGGTAGTTTTCACACAGCGGTTGCTTGTTTGAGGCTAACTTTCTATTATGCATTTCTACGTCTAAATGTCCAGTCAGGGAGTGAGAAAACAGATGTGTGGGTACTATGGTAAATTTAATGGGCGGCTGTGGCTGAGTGGTTGCAGCAGTCGTCCTTTAATGCAAGTTGGGGGTTCAATTCCACCAGCAGTCACGTGCTGAAGTGTCCCTGGGCAAGACACTGAACCCCTCATTGCCTCTGATGTGTGTCCCTTCAGTGTATGAATGTGATAAAAGCTCTGATTATTCTTTGTATAGATCTAGAGTGCTGTATGAATGGGAACATGAAGACACAGATTGTGTTGTAAAGAGCTTTGTGTTTTCACAAGATAGAAAGGTGCTACTGTATATAAGTGCAGTCCATTTACCATTTAATGAGCCATTGACAGCAGATTCCACTATTGTAGCATCTTGACAGCTTAGGGTTTTATAAAATCAAGTCCCACTTTGGACTTTATAGAAGAAAGTTGATGTTTTGGACGGTAGCTGTTTTGGGACCCATCAAGATTTCTTCAGAAATGCTCCCGTCTGTTACATTCTTATTATTTTACGTTCAAACATACAAACCTGGAGATCTGATATTGTTAGCGAGAAGTCTCCCTCTGAGAAGGCTTGATTGCTGATGTTCATCTTCCTCTGGAGGAAAAGAGGTCCGTAGCTGCGCTGCTCCCCAGAGGCGTACAGATCCACCAGACGATCGGCACGGTCATGGAGGATTCCCGGAGGCTGACGGTCCCAGTGGACAACCTGAGCGGCGATGGATTTTTCAGTCAGTAAAACGTGAAATGGCGGACAGATTTATCCAACTGAGGTACCACCTGCTGGTCCTCCTCCTCGTTGCTCCAGTCCGTCCACACGGTCCGTCTGTTGATGCAGGGCAGCACCACGGTGCTTCCGAGCAGAACCACGTACACCGCCTTTTGTCCATCCCAGAAGCGCTGCTCTTTGCGGCCTTGGGAAGCGAAGACAAGCCATCAAAGAAGATGCTAGTGACGTAAGATTAGTTCACACACTGGCTTCTGAAGCCACACGTACGTGATTTGGTCACGTTGAGCTGAACTCTGACCATCTCGTACAGGTGGCAGTAAAGATGGTGGAGGTTACAGGAATATAGACCTCTGTCCTTCATTGACACATCTGTCACCACACACAAAAAGATTAAAAAAAAATTAAGTTAGGGCATTTATTTTATTTAGTACATCTATTAACACAAACTGCAGAAGTTAGCATTATGATGGATGTGATATTATTAGTTTATAATTGTGGGTTTGGGTTATGTTTAAAGGAAATACACTCATTATGGATAAAATCTACTATATACCTGTACATTCAAACCAGTACACCCAGTTATTGTTTCTGGAAATCACTGAGGTTTTATATTGTATAATCATTACTATTAGAAAATGAAACTATTCAAACAAATCACCAAGCGCCCAAAATGATTAATCAACGTCCATGATATAAAAACATCTTAATGTAACAATACTACAGTAATATTTGTCAAAGACATACAGTCAAGTTGTAGCTACACATGTGACTCAGATCTGTGAATGTTACCTTTGATGACGAGTGAGAAGTTTCCATCCTTGAAGGATGTGGGGTTGAGGCTGACCCTGTTCAGGTTTTGGTAGCTGTAGACCCTCTGGTCTCCTGCCGAGAACATGTCCACCACCCTCTCCATGGCGTAATCCGGATAATCCCGATACATGTCCCAGTGAACCACCCTCTGCCTGTCCCTCGTCCTGTCCCTGGTCCACACCATGCGGACGCTCACACACTGCAGCACCACCTTGGACCCGGTGGGGGAGCTGACATTGTAACCAGCCACCACCACACTGCTGCTGCTGCCGTCAGACTGACATGACACTGAAGGATGGGGAAGAGGGAGAGTTGTTTTAAGTACATGCACAAGAAAAAAGAAACTCTCAGAGGAGGAAAGGGCAGATGTGATTCACATAAACTAACAGAAATAAACCTGCAGTGATGCAGGCTGCAGACATAAAATTATAAAAACACTAAGAATGTGTTAAACCAGGGTGGGCAACTAGTTTTTCCAAAGGGCTGAATCAAAATATTTAAAGCAATAGAAAGGCCACTTAGAGAGTTGCAAATTGTTTTTTTTTTAAATTGAGACAAAATCTAAAAATAAAATAAAAATGTTTTTCAGGCTTTTTCTTGTTGTAGCATAATTTGCATGCTCAATAAAAATATGTCCACACAATACACTGTAGAAATATAAAGATATACTTTCTGTAAAATGGCTCTTGTGGCAATATATTAGTCTAAATACAGTATAGGGTAAAAAAAAAGAAGTATACTGTATGAGTGTTGCAGTCTAGTTCTAGAAACACAACTTAAAAATAGCCTTATTCTAAAGGTTTTTATGCGTTGATCCAATATGTTTAGTTTAAACTTCCTTAAGTTTTATTTATAAATGTTTTTATCAATTTTTTAAAAAGTTATTTTATTTTCAACTAAGAGTTTTGGGGTCAATGGAGATTGTCCAAGGACCATGCGAGCTGTACATCGCCCATGTCTGTGTTGGATGATATGTTGCATGAGATTGAGTTTAGTGTTAGATTTGAAGTTTAATGAAAATTGCTCTTTTGTTTTTCAACAGGCTGATCTTGCTCTAAAACTCTGACGTGAAATGTGGTGGGCCACATGCATTTCTTCAAGCAAGAATATGCTTTTATTAGAAATTAATCCATCAAAAATATATACCGTACATACAGTATATATACAGTATACATATTTCAAACAACACACAACCTCCAGCTTCCACCACGGGCAACTATGGAATAAGGTCCAGCCCATTACAAGAAGACTGGTTCCAGAGTCCATACCATGCATCACGGTGAGCTGGACTATATCTAGTTTGTACATCTCAACCTCACACACAAGTTAAGGCTCCTCGCTAATCAGAGGGGTGACATTTCATATCTCAAGAGACAGTTTTGGTGAGCCAGGGTCAGAGTACCAAGGCTCCCACCTTGGGCTACCACCCAAAGCACCATGACCCCGACTGGTCCATCCTGCAGGTAGAGAGCCCATTGGAAGGCAATGAGCCCCTGCCCAGTCCTGCCTATATAGTGGGGCCCCAGTAATCCATAATTATTATTAATGAAATAAAGTTTAATTAATAATTATAATGAATACTCTTAATAATTATTTTTAAATTTAAAACAATTGTGAAAAACTTTTTAAAATTCTGTAAAACTGCCTTTGAGGAGAACAGAGTACAACCATACGTAAAACTCACAACAATAACACACAGCAAGTGTTGATAATAAGGTACCAATATTTAATAATTGTAGCATTTTTATATACTATTCTGTTAAACTTGCCACTCCACTAAAAACACATGCTGCCATTAAAATAATAAATATTTTTGTTGTCTGTCGATATTTTTATCTGAACTCTGTGTCTGAGCTAAGCAGAGCACATTCAACTTTTCTAACTCCCAAAATTCAACAAAAAACATTATTATTAGATAATAATGGGTGTCCTGAAAGGTGCTTTTAAATAAAATGGTTATTATTATTATTATTATTTAAAAAAAACATACAATTTTTTTATGTAGTACAATGCTAGTTTAACAGTTTTGTTCATGATCAACCAAATTATTACCCCTTTAAGCTGATTCCACCCTCAAAAAATAACAATATGAATGCATCTGTGTATGGTTTTGGCAAACAGTGCAGCACAGATGAAGTTCACAGAGCAGTTTTCTTTTCTTGCCTTGAGGCACGGGTGTCCAAAGTGTGGCCCGAGGGCCATTTGCGGCCCTTGCAGTGATTTTATCAGGCCCACAACTGCAGTTTAAGAATGGTTTCATTTTGGCCAGCAGGCTAAAGAAGTCAATGCAGACTTTCTGCAAATTTGTTGGTAATAATTTTTTATATAATGTTTAGGTTTAACAGCAACACAGATGAAAAACAATCTTCTCAAAAATTAGCAATATTAAGCAAAATACAAACTTTTGGCTGTAATGGTTTTATTTTCACTTCATGGTACAAAGCACAAAAAAAACTACTGATTTCTACCGGAATGAATATTTTTGGATAAAGCTTCATAAAACTTGGTTAAATACTGCAGTTGATAAAATAATCAAGAGGGAAACTAGACATTTTTAAATGAATATAATGTGGAATCATCTAGTTGATCAACTTTATCAAAACTACTTTGAATTTGTTGTAGTGACTGACAGCTGGACAGTTTTTCAGAACTTCCATCAGCCTTTTGGGACGTCCCTGGTCCAAAAGGCTGATCGACTCACTTTTAAAAGGACATTTACTCAAATTACGCTTTTGTTGCTGAGAACAGATTAAAAATAACTTTCCAAACACAAGAAAACAACTAACACCCATCAAATCAAATAAATCAAACAAATTTTAATAAACCTATATAAGCTTAGTGTTTATGAGGCTTTTAATGTTTTGGATCTACAACAATTTAAAACTTTCTTCACCAAAATTAGTAAACTTTTGTCCTTTCTCCAAATTATTGTTCACGTTGAGAGTTACATTCCCATATTTTGTGGCCCATGTGTCCTTTCATCTGGATAGTTTGGGCCCAAATATGAAAATATTTGGACACACCTGCCTTAAGGTGTTTAAAGAAATAACTTCTACCTTTAACATGTTTGGAAACTTGATAAAATGTTTCCAATAAGACAAAATACTGGAATCAATCATGAAATTAAAGTAAAGAAAAGCTGGTCGAGAAAGATGGCTGCCTGTTTTCATTTTAAATCCAAAATGGAAACAACTTACAGTGGATGAAAAGGAGGGTCTGAAGTAGAAGACAATCCTTCCTCATCATGGCAGGATTACATCTGTCCGCATCAGAAAAATATCTCCTGCTTCACTTTCCTCAACAAGTATTTCTGAGTCCAGTTGAATGAGACGGCATCGCTGAGTGCAAAGACACAGAACCAAAAGGAACTGATGTCAAATGAAACCTGACACCATCTGACAGCTCCTCTAAGGAACCCTGAAATGAACTTACAGATCATGTCAAGAGGGATTTTACTGCATAATCCTTTAAATATGGTCCCTTTGCTTTACTTCTTTAATTTCATTCTATCGATTTCCTTTAAAGTGCACAATGGCTGTCTTTCATTAATAAACTTATATAATTTTATTTAATGAAACTAACCATTCACTCTCTTACTCACATCAATTTAGAGTTACCAATCGAGGGAAGAAAACCAGTCTTGAGAAACCCATGCATGCACAGAGAGAACATGCAAATTACCACAGAAATCCATGGCCGGGAATCGATCCGACAACCTTTTCACTGCGAGACAGCAGCTCTACCAACTGTGCCACCAAGCCTCCCTCACCAATAACAGTGTAACCATAACTAATTTAAACCCTTTATGCAGATGTGATTCAGGTTCATCTTGTTTTAAATGATGGCTCCTATTGTTCAGCTTTATAGCGACCCCTAGTGGTCAGTTCTTGATATTCTTCAACTCAACTGTGCTTTCTTTGTTGCATGTCACCAAAAACTGTACAATGATTAACATTTAGAGGAACCCTAATTAAAGATGGCTGCCAATTATAAATGACAATAATGCTAGGCTTAAAAAAAGGCCAACTTTGATAAGAGTTAAAAGATAACATGTCTCACAAGTGTTTATGCATAACTTTAGTTCACAGTAAAGTTGGAGCTGAAAGGTGGTGGTGGGGTATATGCATTCTTTTTTGAAATGCTAGCATGTTTATAGAGAAAAGAACTGGACTTTTAGTCCATTACTTTGTGGAACAGAAACAAAATTAACTCTAGTTAGATACATATGACGTCAACTATTTCAAAGAAGTGCCTTTGAATCCAGTAAGATGTTTCGATCTCTGCAACAAAACATTGTGATGATGTAATATAGTAGCATTACAATCTAACAGAACAAGACGGATAAAAAAAGAAGCAACAGGATTCTCTGTTTTTACTAAAATCAAGTGTGTTACAAAATGGTCGAGTTCGGACTTCAAAGGTGCACGTTCAGCAATTTCCATCCATCCATCAATCAATCAATCATTGGGTTGCAGCGGGGGTTACTGCTTCCCATATCCAGCAGTCTAAAAACAGCCAATCAAAACCTAACTAGAAAGTTATTTGAGAAACTTTGACCGGGACTGCCACATTGCAGCCATTTTGAATTTTTGACTTGACACTACTAAGTTTTGGGGTTCACTCTCACCATCAAACCTAAGTGCAGCTTATTTCTGTTCAAATCGATGGCCTGTTGACGTCAGGTCTCGGGGGATAACTTTTCACAAGTAAGATGAACATATTATAGTTTGTATTTTGTGAATGGATTATTACTGTACTGTATTTATGTCCACCAGCTGATGTTATGTTCAGTGTAACACGGTGTGCAGCGGCAATGATGCTAACTGAGATCTGATGACAGGAATATTTTTCAAACATACTCACAATTTCAGTAGCTTTGGTTCATTATCATTATCAACAGATATGCATCAAAAATAAATACAGTACAGCAAACGGAAAAACAGCGGGCATTTCTCATCAAAATACATATTTATTCTTTGATTTAACTTCTTTTATTTACCTGTATCTATTTATACTTTTATTTATATATTTCTACTTTGATTTATATACATGCATTTATTTCTTTTATTTATTATTATGTATTATTATGTATTATTTCATTTATATATTTATTCTATTGTGTATTATTTCATTTATATATTTATTCTTTTGTGTATTATTTCATTTATATATTTATTATTCTGTGTATTATTTCATTTATATATTTATTCTTTCATTTATTATTATGACAGTTTCGGCCCTCTACACAAAATTGGAGTTTTGTTTAAGTTCTAAGCAATTAAAAAATTAGAAATAGGGAGAATATAGGAAGAAAATAAGATTGACCTTCTTTGCACAACGTTTTCGTGTAGCGCTCACAAATGTCCCGCTTTCATTTTGAAGGTTTCCCGTAGAAAACGATGTGAGGAAGAGGTGGAAGTATCTTTGAGGAGAAGTCATCTGTGCAGTGAGGATTTTAAACTGGATTTTGATGAAACTGGTCAGATTGTCCGATTGAGAGATGGCGTGGTACCATCGGTTCACCTTCAAAGAGTAGGTGCATCATTATAAGTCCATTAGTGTTCATAAATTTACATATTTTATTGTCAGTCACAAGGTGAGCTGTAAGATGAAGGCCCAACAATGTCTTTACCTACAGAGGAAGCCAAAGACCTTTCATGACAGCAGGAGCACACTGACCCTGATTTACAGGTCCCTGATAGAGTCAGTTTTAACTTTTAATATTTCATCCTGCTTTAACCTCATCAGTGTAAAACAGAAAGCCAAATTACACCGAATAGTTAAACAATCAAGTGCAATAACTGGTTCATCTCAGTCTCCCTTGTCAGACTTCTGCAGTTGCCCAGTGACCAAGAAAGCGACCCGATCACCGAGAACCCCTCACATCCACTACACAACTGCTTCCAGATGCTTCCATCAAACAGGCGTTACCGAGTCCTGCTGGCCAGGAAGAATATTTATAAGAAATCATTTGTACCATCTGCAATAATGTTCTTAAACAAAACTAAGTACTTTGTAGACACATCTTCATGTAACTAATGGTGATAATGGTTTTTATTATGTTCAACTGATGATTCTTGGTGTGTTTGATGAATGTAAAGCGTGTCAAATAAGAATTTCTGCCAAAACTGTGGTAGACAATAAAGTTTTATCTCATCTCTTATCTTACTTCATTTATTTATTTATTTTCCGTGTTTTCAACCTCAAAACACAGAAGAGCTGTGAGGTTTTAACAATCCGTCTGAAGGGACCTCGAGCGTTCCGTCCCTTTGGGGGACTTCAGTCTTTTCGGCTGTTCCGCCTCCTGCATGAGAACCCCAAACTGTAAACTGGACAGACGTTGTTTCCTGAGAATTTAACTGTGAAAACTTGTTGATCAATCATTTTTTTCTGAAAGCTGCTAAAGAAGCTAAGATTCACTGGAACAGCTGAAAAGTAGAACGAAGAAGAAAGGTTTGTAAGCTCATCCAGGATGATGTGTTCCGGATGAGGGATGGAAGACGAAATGTTTCTCCCTTAAAGAAACGGGTTCAGATGACACGATTTAACCTATTTTCTTGTTTAGAACGAAGAAGCTGAAAATAGTGCAAAAGTCCTAAAGTAGATGAATAAATTCTAAATGAACGCAGACAAAAGAAGAAATGAGAAGAAGTTTAACAGAGCACAAAACAGCTTGATCACACAGATTCAGATGTTCTTTAGTCGTTTGCACACCACATGGTGGAGCTAAAGCAGGGTCCCAGTTACATCCAACAATAAAATCCATCCAGTGGATTATCTTTTACCCGCTTCTTCCATTTTGGGTCATGGGGGTCACCAGTGCCCATGTCCAGCAAAGAGTGTGTGCTGGATGAGTGGGGTCCTTCATGACGCAGGTGCAGCCAAAGCTAAAACAAGCAGGACAACAGCTGAAAGGAGTAGCAGCAGCTCAAACAGCCATTCATTCAACCTTTATTTAGGCAGGTTAATCTCATTGAGCCTCGAGGACTCATTTACAAGAGAGACCTGGCTACAAACTAAGGATGATGACAACAACAACAATACAGCAAACGTTTTTTCCTTGAACAATCAACAATAGACAATCAATAGACAATTCATTTTCTAAGTGGCTGAGAAAGACTAGATTAACTATGTTTTTCTCAGTGGATCAGAATTTTTGCTCTTGTTCTGCATAATGATCTTTAAAAATAATGAAAAATGAGGAACGCTTCACGATTGTGCGTGTCATCCTTGCGCCAGGGGCCATGCTAATCTTCTCTGTATCGTTCCCACTTTAGTGTATGTGATACCGAAGTAACACGTTCAATGAGTGGTCCTGAAAAATATTTATAGACGTTTTACGAGATTACTTCTGATAGACGGTTTCAATGAGGCACAGTCGGGGGATTTATGGAGGTAGATCAGCAGAAAAGACAGTGAAAACTAGTTTTAAAGCTGCTCAGAAAATATAATGACAAAATATCTTGTACGTTTAAATCAGTTTGACCAGTCATACTTCTTTTTTTATTTAATATAATTTGTATTCTGTTCTAGCTGTTGAAAACACAGGTGCATGATGGACAATCAAGGCGGACAGTGTGACGTAAAGGCATATAGGAAGAATTGGCTGAAAAACAAAAAAAAAAGTTTTATTCTTCGTCCTTATACTTTAAAAACTGAATTTATTGTTTTCAGTTTGGATCAACAGAACAATAGACGCGCGTCTCAAGTTTATTTGGATCCAAAACCGCCCGTTAAGATGAACGAAGTTACTTTCGGTTTAAAACTTACCTGTATTAGCAGCAAACTACCACCTGGTGTCGCTGTTCAACTGCTGTAACATTTAATTAAACAGTTTTGTTATTATTCCACAACATTTAACACAGGGTGATCTGATTTAGTATTTTCATTGTTTGATGTTGTGTGTTTTTTTCATGTTTGTTTTTTTATTTTATTCCTGATCCCTTGCTTTAAGGCTGGGGCCCAATCTCCTTGTCAAAGGCTCAAGGAAAAGTTACTCAAACCGTTGCGAGTTTTCACGGATAGTGAATGGAGGCGTTTTGTGTGGCATTTTATTATATTTTTGTAGTTTATAGGTTTGACATAAAAACAATGTATTTATCAGAAGCTGTCCAAGGTGAGTTGTGAACCACGAACCTGCGATGACCTAACTGAACATGTTGGATTTTTAAGCATGAACTTTGATATGTACTCATAAAGTTTCACATTTTATTTTGGATTGATTTTGCTTCCTTGCTCTAACCTATTTCAAACCATAGACTAAAACTATAAAGAAAAAACAACAACTTACATTTACTTATTTAACAATGTTTTTGTTTGAAGGCGGAACCTTAGTTTGAGACTTGCTGTGACAACCGGTAGGAAATTATTGTTACACCAAGAAGCTTTCCCTGAAACTAGCGAACTCATTCAAGGGTTTGTGGTTGAAGGTAAACGAGTCTCATATACGTATTTAAAAATAAATAAATACCATGCTGCACTGAAATATTATCTTAGACATAGACGAATTAAATTAATTTTGTTATTAGACGTATCTGAAGGACTAACATTATTTATTTAACTGCTAGTTCGCTAACGCGCATGCTTCTCACGGCAGCTAGTTTTTCAACAGAACAATTAAAGAATATACGCGATTTCGTTGTTCATGATGGCTTATAACTGAATTTTTTGTTCAATGATTTTTACACAAACTGTTCATTTGTGTTTGTAGCGCCTGAGTTGACAAGTTAAAAGATGTTTTTGACAAGATCGGAGTATGACAGGTAAGAGCAGCACAAACTGCTTTGTCATTTGGCTCCTAAGGAAAGAACAATCAAACGAGACGACTAATGATACGAAGCTTTCCTCTCGTTTTTATGTACAAAACATTTACGCAGTTAATTCAAATTAACAAGTGCTGTTTTCCTCTGCTCTTTATCGTAACTTTGTTGTTTGGGTAGTTAGCTCATAGCTAATAATCCTGTTGCTGTGCTTTCACTTTCGTTCTAATTTTTAACCTCAAATTGTATTTTTCTGTTAAGGCAAACATATGTGGATGGGTTTAGAGCTGTTCTATGTATAATTTCTATCTGTGCGTATTTGCTAGGTCTGGATAATGATGGAAATCAGTGTTACCGGATTTCCCTATGACATGTTTTTAATAGACATTATCTGAATTTCTTAAACATGGTTGTCAAGATGATCATTATAACGTTTGCTCAATTTACCACATCAAGTAATAAAAAAATGTTGGCTATACTGTAGTATAGCCTCTTGTACTATTATTATATGCTTAAACAACACATTTTATTTAGAGTTATTAAGGTACAATCCAAAGATGCCTGCCTATTCATGCAGCTTCACTGTTTTCATTTGTTGTTGGGCTTTTGGTGATAAAATTATTTGTCGTCTGATGAGAAGGTGTACAGTCCATAGCACCTTTACTGTATATGCTAACTGTTTTTTGTACAAAACAGTGAACCACAAGTAACTTCTATACCACGGGGTAGCACCGTATGTTTGTATAGCTGATGATTAACCATAGGCTACAGTCACACAGTGTACAAACATACTGTATAAGCAAATATATTACAGCAAAGTATACAACGCTTTCCATTCCACAATAAATGGGCACATAGTTTTATCAAATTAACATACCGGTAATTTTGTATTGAAGACAAACCCTTGTTATTATGAGCATAAATTATTAAGAAAAGTTGAACAAAATGTTTTGTTCCTTGTCTGTTTTTAAACCGAAAAATATGTACAAACCCTTTTTAACTGACTAAACACTAAATTATTCAAAAGCATAAATTTAACTTTGCCACTTAATGTGCTCTGTGTGTTTTGTAGAGGTGTCAACACATTCTCTCCAGAGGGAAGACTGTTTCAGGTTGAGTATGCCATAGAGGCAATAAAAGTGAGTGTCATTCAAAAGTTTGGACCATTTAATTTCTGCATAATGTTGTTGCTTAAACTAAAAGAAACTTATTTGTTTAAATATGAACTTATTGGTTGTTTCTGCTCTTTCAGTTGGGCTCCACAGCCATTGGTATCCAGACATCAGAGGGAGTGTGTCTGGCTGTGGAAAAGAGAATCACTTCTCCCCTGATGGAGCCCAACAGCATCGAGAAGATCCTGGAGATCGACACCCACATTGGTAAAATAATGTGACACGTAGAAATACAAACAGAACTAGTTCTGACAAATGCTGACTTGCTGAAATGTAGACCGTGAATACATGAAAATACAGTTTTTTTTATTTGTAATCTTTCACATTAAATGGGTCAGTCTCTTGGCATGTTTAATGCAAAACGCTTAAATTTCAAATTTGCAGTCTTTGTATAAACTTACAGAATATTATTTTGATAAATCTAACAATGTTTAGTCAGGTCCTCTGGACGGATTGTTCTGTCAACAAAGCTGACCAAAGTGCTTTACAGTTAAGACAGATTAAAAAAAGAGTAAAAATGCATGTAGTGCCACTCAAAAAACATAATAAAGTTAACAATAAATACAACACACAACAACTAAAATCAGCTCAAAATATTTTCTCAGACTCTGTGTGGATCAAATGCCAAGGAATACAGCTGAGTCGTGAGCAAAGATTTAAAAGTCTCAACAGTCTGAGCGGTCTTTAAATTCTCAGGTAAACTGTTCCACAGCTTTGGAGCAGCAACCACAAAAGCCCGATCACCTCTGGATTTCAGTTTGGATCTGGGGACGTCTAAGAGGAACTGGTCGGTAGACCGGAGTGCTCTTACTGGAGTGTAAATGTTAATAAGATCACATAAATATGACGGGGCCAGCCCTTTTAAGACTTTAAAAACAAGCAATAAAATCTTAAAATTAATCCGGAAGTGGACAGGGAGCCAGTGGAGAGAAGCCAGGACAGGGGTTATGTGTTCATAATTTTTAGTTGCTGTTAAAAGACAAGTGGCTGCATTCTGGACAGATTGTAAGCGATGCAAAGATGATTTGTCTAAACCAACATACAATGAATTACAATAGTCCAAACGAAAGGTGATAAAAGCATGAATCACCTTTTCAAGGTCCCTGAAAGGGAGACAAGACTTCACCTTGGCAATAAGTCTTAGTTGGAAGAAACTGGATTTAACAACTGCACTTATCTGTTTGTCTAATTTAAAAGCACTATCAAAAATGACTCCCAGATTCCTGACATTGGAGTGGCTGTGTGAAGCCAAAGGCCAAGAACATTAAGGCATTACAATTACCAAAGCTGATGACTTCTGTTTTATTTTCATTTAAATTCAGAAAATTTAGTTTTAACCAGACTTTAATGTCGTTTAGACAGCTCAAGAGTGGATCCAGTGAAGTGACCCTGTCTGACTCAATCAGAAGATATAACTGGGTATCATCAGCAAAGCAATGAAAAGGAATGTTGTGTTTTTTAAAAATGGACCCCAAAGGCAACATGTAAAGATTAAAAAGCAGTGGACCTAAAATAGACCCTTGAGGAACCCCACAGATCAGAGGCGCTGGAGATGAAGAACATTTCCCTAAGTGAACAGAAAAACTCCTGTCAGTCAGATAGGATCTAAACCAGGATAAAACTGTGCCTTTGATACCGACCTCCTGCTCCAGTCGTGACAACAAGATGTTGTGGTCCACAGTATCAAAGGCCTAAAAGCACTAGAACAGCAGAGCTTCCTGCATCAACAATTAAAAGAAGGTCATTAAAAACTCTTAAAAGGGCTGTCTCTGTGCTGTGGCCTGATTTAAAACCTGACTGGAATTTATCATCAATGCTGTTGGCAGTTAAAAACTTCAAGTTGATTAAAAACAACTTTCTCTAAAAATTTAAACAGTAAAGGCAGTTTAGAAAATGTGTCTTAAAGTTCGGTCCAGCAGGAATAATTCTGTAGGTTATAAATTAAATGAGTTTGTGAGGATAGTTCATTACAGATTCACACATTTTACTGTATTACAATAAAAAAGGCCTTGTAGAGCGCTGTTTTGGTCAAGCTTTGTCTAAATCATGTTGCATGTTTACTCAGTGATGTTTGACCAGGTATCATAGTGTGTGATGGTTGATAATCGTTGCTGTAGGTGAAGAATATAGAGTTTTGATTCATGTTTTCTTTTTCTCAGGTTGTGCCATGAGTGGCTTAATAGCTGACTCTAAGACTCTGATAGACAAAGCACGAGTGGAAACACAGGTATGAATTCAGAGTGAGAGAGTAAATGAATCAATATGCTGGTGGAGATGACCCTAACCTGTTTGCGGTTCCTCATAGAACCACTGGTTCACTTACAACGAGACAATGACGGTGGAAAGCGTAACTCAGGCTGTGTCCAACCTGGCGCTGCAGTTTGGAGAGGAGGACGCAGACCCTGGTGCCATGGTCAGTCATTCAGGCAGTCTCCCAAGTGTTTTTGTTAACTAATGCAAAGGTGTATTTAACGCTCCTTTTTTTTTCTTATTGTTGTTTTCCTGCTTTCCCTCTGTATTTTATTCAGAGTCGGCCTTTTGGTGTTGCGCTACTTTTTGGAGGGGTTGATGAAAAAGGACCCCAGCTGTATGTACAGATAAAAATCATGTGTTTTCAGTTGTGTGTTTTATATTTTTGTTTACAAAAAGAATCAACATTTTTCTGTGTAATGCAGCTACCACATGGACCCATCAGGAACCTTTGTGCAGTGTGATGCTCGGGCCATAGGCTCAGCGTCAGAGGGAGCTCAAAGCTCTCTGCAAGAGGTCTACCACAAGGTAGTGACAATTTCATAATTATATTTTCAATTCATCCATCCATTATCATCCGCTTGTTACGAAGTCGGGTCGCGGGGGCAGCAGCTTCACCAATTGAATTCAGTTTATTTATATGGTGCCAAGTCACAACAGAAGTCTTCTCAGGGAACAGAAACAGTCATATACATAAAAAAAGTAAGTTAATAACATTATCTGAGGAGCAGACTGCTTTGAGTCTAACTTCATAGCACAGTCTCTATGTTTACATGGACATAAGTAATCGGATTATACAGCCATTCGGAATAAAAACGCGTCATGGAAACACCCCATTCGGATTATTCTTTGTTGATTCAGCTCGATCTGAAAGAACTTGTAATCAGAATGAGACGGGTGGTTTATGCCGATTCATAATCCAAACGGTGTGCATGAAAACACTTAATCTGTTCATTTTTCTCCGATTGTGGAAAACTGACCTGACTGCACATGTGTGACCTATGTCTCCCTTCAGTAAATCCAAAATACAGCTAAAGACTGTGACAGATTCAGTGCCTATTGGTTGTTTTACTTTTGCACAATTACTCAAATATTGTAAATGTAAACGTATAAACGCTGGTGTTGAATCAAAGAAACGTGCACCTGACATCTAGTGTACATTGTTAGAAAAATAACTGGTACTGTAATTCTGAGACTTTGGAACACAAATCATTTATTTTTTTTAACAAATGTATTATTTACCTGTGAAATGTAATCCCTTTTTGCTTTTGAAAACTTGTTGGCGTACGTTCTACAATTTTTAGCTAAGCGCCGAGTGCCAAGGTTAAGGTTATTATTACATGTTTACTCTGTTACGTTCTGCCCAAGGCATAAAAATGTCCCTTGTTTGGCATGTGCAGGTCACGTAATGTCCACTCCAGTTTAAATCTGTCCATACTCAGCCATGAAACACTCTAGCTGTGTGCGTTGCTCAGTAATTTCAAAGTGTCTCAATTAATGTAGAATAGAAATTTTTGAATAATAAGCAGGATAAGTTGTATTGTCTTCTAGCTGCCTAAAGTAAAACAGTAAATACTTTGATTTGATGTTTATTTATTCATTTTAAAAAGAACGATACAAATCAGTTTCATCAGATACAAGAATACAAAAATAGGATAAAATGAAAGGAGCAGAAAGAAGAAGAAATCTTATTATATCT
>JARVLU010001354.1:31707303-31758948 GCA_031762415.1 Simpsonichthys santanae
ACAGCAGCACGAACATGAGTCTGTGTGAGCAGATGAGCATGAATGAACACAGCAACATGAAATAAATCAGCAGCATGTTGTGATTTTTTTTTCCACAGTGATTATCCGGGTTAGTGTGGATAGTGACATTTTAAATGTTTTTTTTTTAAATGTATGTGTAATATGTATAACAACTTTAGGCCTAAACAGTCTCCTGAGCCAGAACATTCAGTAGTAAAACTTAAAATGATCCTATATTTAACAGAGAAGCACTTTCCCAGAACTTGTGGTGACGTTATGAGACTCATTTACTAGACCTTAGCTCCCTGCAGAGTTACAACCTACAACACATTCCACTGTAGTTTTTTTACAAGCTACACAATAGCTGCACTCGCCATGAAGACTGGACTGATTTTCATGTTGTAAATCACACGGCGTTCCATAAATGTTTATTTCAGACACTTAATGGCTTCAGTGTGTTGTTGAGCTTTATTTGTCCACCCAGCTATCGCAAAAAAAAAGTTTATTCAGACACATTTAGCAGATGTCACATAAATAAGAAGTGACTGCATTTGGTTTTAAAATGGTTCATGCGGAGTGTTTGTTTTTGTCTGATGCTAAACTTATTCCTCAGCCCTGAGGAGACAGCAGGGTGCAGGCCTCTTCCAGCCATCTCCATATGTCGGGTACCCATTCTTCATGCTTCCTGACCTCGGGAACTTCTGCAACCCCTACCTCACCAACGGAGCCCTCACACCAAGTGGTCGGACGGTAAGAGAGCCGCAGACACGCTACTATATTTACAGAACATGCTGTGACTAATCCCGGAGCATTAGGAGGTTGGCTGGTGTTTATTTTTTGTTCTGTTTCCTAAAATGTCTTTTAGTCAGCTTTGTAAATATGTTTAGTGTTCATGTCTCTTGATACTGTACATACAAATACAGAAAATATTTGAGTAACTTTATTAGTCTCTGTTTAAAAGGATGCAATTCACAGCCTGTTAATGTTGTGGAGTTTCAATGTTCAGGTTTATCTGACTGAAATTTGTCAAATTGTGTTTGAGTAAAGAGGCTTGTGCTCAGCTGTTTCCAACGCATTAGGGATGTCTCATTGTAGCCATTACTGGTGTACGTTTATATAAAACTGGATAAATGAGCAGAATTGTGATTATTTGTTTATTTACCATTCATTAGTTGTTTACAGTATGGTGAAAATGTGCCATCTTTGTGGTTTAGATTGTTGGTTGAATGAAACATTCCCTGAGTTTTAGGGAATTTAAGACTTTGGCCCTGTTTAGACCTGGCATTAACATGTATCCTGGCTGATGTGGTCACAAGTGGACAACACTAAGAACGTGTGTTGACAGTAAAGTTTATCTGCAGTGATCTGATAGTATTTAGCCGCTCTTCATGCTATTAAACATGTAGCCACATCACGCTGTGTCAGCTGAGCAACTGAGCTAAGCAAGTCTGCTGATGTTTCTGTAAAATCACCAGTGCATTCAGTCATCGAGCTATATTTTGATTTTAACATGGTTCAGAGTGTCTTGGGTTTTCCAATAGTGGAGTTACTTACACACTCCTGATAAGCCTAACTACAGTATGCATCAGACACAATATGAGAATTTTTTATTATTATTATTTTTTTTTTAAATAACACATTTGTGACTTCACAGAGCTTGGTGTGGTCCAGGACAGTTTGCAATCATACAGCTGAACCACTGTGGATAAAAGTATACCAGGTAGTCTGAGTGAAGTTGTCCTCATTCTCTCTTAAAAACATTTAACCTTGTCCAGCTGCAGAGAAATGACCAGGATGATCGTTGGAACCAGGTTTAATCAAACTGGTAAACATATGATATATCTGGGCATTAATATTTTATAAGACAAAACAAAGATAGAAAATAAGCAGTGGTTCAATTCTACCACTGAAAGCTGAAAGAAAGGCAATGTTTATCTCACTTTAAGATAGATGCCACAGCCTACTTACCATGAAAACTTAAAATTATGTGATTATATTGAACTAGAATCTGATTTGGTAGTAGCTGAGACTTCTCAACACATTCTGAGCGTGACATCCTGCGAGATCACATGAAATTGTGCTTAATGAAATCTTCTGACTTCAGCCTTGCCATGTTTGGTTTATGATGATCGTTTAAAACTCTGGTACGAAACACAGGTGACTGTGAGACTAATTTATGAGCCTGTTCAAACCTGTGACCTTGCTGTGAGCCAACTGCTCCATCGTGTAGCCCATTGTGGGAAAATTGTTTTGCAGATTGTAACATAAATACCACCGGCCTGCAGGCTGCAGGTATGTTGTGTCAGTTGCATTTGATTTGTGTGCACACATGCATGTGTGTGTGCAGCCAGCAGGCTGTTTTCCTGGGGTGGTTTGATGGTTCAGGGTTTCAGACAGGCCTGGACACATCTTGCCTGCCTGCAGCAGCAGTGATCTTTGATTGAGGCTGGATGTGGGTTGCCCAATATCCTGTCTTTGCAGCTTTGTGGAGGATCAGCTTGGATTAGACGAATACTTGCTGAAAGTTTAATACATCATCACTCAGCCATTAATTTAAATGTACAGTACTCAGTATTCATTGTGCAATGTCATGAGGACTGGACAAAAAAGATTCAAAGTAGGAAACAAAATCCACGCAATATTTTTCTTGTATCATAATTCCTGTCCATATGTTTAAAATTTGTGAGATTTCTGACCGGATGTCAGAGAGAGTCAGAGAGTCAGAGAATCTTTATTGTCATTTGCACCACTGATAGTATTTAGCCGCTCTTCATGCTATTAAACATGTAGCCACATCACGCTGTGTCAGCTGAGCAACTGAGCTAAGCAAGTCTAAACCACATGTCAACTATCACATTTGTTTTTAACTTACAAAAATAGCAGGCATCTCTGAAAATTGGTCAAACAACAAACCTTCTGGTTTAGCAGAAGTTTTTACTAAAAATCCACTTTATGTTTGAATTCCAAGCTCTGTCTTTTCTCCACCTCCCTGCTCGATTACCATGATTTACTGTGACTGTCGTCTTATTAGAGCTGCTGCCTTCTCAATAACAGGGCAGTGAAATTTTCACCTAATCAAGTGTCCCACACTGCCTACATAAACTGAAGAAAACAATTTTTAAAAATCCTTACCGTTTTTGCTATCATTGAATGTGGTCAGGGTTCCCACAGGGCATTAAAAGCATTAAATTTGAATCTCAGTGGGAGTAAATATTTTTCATTTGTTTACAAAAAAAAAATGAGATTAGTGATTTTGGAAACCACTGCTCACTGGGGGGGGGGGGGGGGGGATATTAAAAAAAATGCCCAGAACCATTATTAATTGTTTCAGGCTGGTTGGTCTCGCTTTAAAGGGAAAACACAAAGACTTCAGGAGTAGAAACAAAATGAGTAAATGCAAACTCCATCTAAAGGGGCTGGAAAACGAGGAGTTTAGAGTACGTCTGCAGCCCGCCAGCACATAGTTGATGCAGGAAAAAACTGAGCCGAAGTGGTCAGCATGAGGAAAAGTAAACAGGTGTTGTGCCAAACAATGTTTAGCTGCTGCTGGAGCACCCACATTTTGTTAAAGTGTCTCTCTTTTTGATTTGCTGTTTTTTTAAATTAGTTCTTGAATTAAACAATATTAACATTGAAAGACGTATTCGAATGCCTGAGATTATAGTAAAGATGTCTCTGTTAACTTTAATTTTTTTTTACCCAAAACCCACAATGCTCTTTCTGCGAGAATGTCAGTTTCACATATTCACAGTTTATCATAAATATAGCTGCAATTTGACATGCTTTTAGCAACAACAAAAAAACAAGGTGAGGTTTATCTAAGGTAAATCACATATTCACGATCTCTGATTAAATGCTCTGCACTCTTGTTTCAGTTTTACTTGTCCATATTGTTGTACTTAATGAAATATACCGTACACATTATGTATATGGTAGTAATATAGACTAATGAGAGTATATTGTATTGACAGTAGACTTGGGCCTGAAGGCAGTCTAACAGTGACAGTAGTAGGGATAGTAAAAATATACCTACACACATACATGGTGATGCTCCATTCCTCTTTTGGGTCTGCTCATTTAAGTAAGTTTGAATTTAAAATTAAAGCTTGTAAACTAAGGCACATGATGTAATCTTATTTAAAACAAAGCAAAATTTGTTTAATAGTTCATTCAGGGCCACTGAATGGAAAAACTAATCCTTTTTTGGGTCACTGGTGTCCGTATAGAGACAAACAAGACAAACAACCATTCAGTCTCTCACTCACACCTAGAGACAATTTAGAGTTACCAATCAGCCTAACATGCATGTTTTTGGTCTGTGGGAGGAAACCGGAGTACCTGGATAAAACCCACGCATGCACGAGAAGAACATGCAAACTCCACCCAGAAAGACCCAGGTCCAACTGGGGACTGAACCCAGGACCTTCTTGCTGTGAGGCAACAGTGTTAACCACTGAGCTGTTGTGCTGCCATTTTAAACAAAGTATATACATTTTAAATGTATGCACTTTGTTTAATATACCAGCCTGATAAATTGTGCTTTAAGTGATTAAATATCTAAAAAAGGCAAATATTTAAACATTTATTGAACTAATTGATCACTGTCTAAACAAACTCTACCCTAAATACTGTATACAACTTGTTTTTGAACGCAGAAGTCTGAAGTCACAAACATAATTTAATAATGCATTGTGCACAAAATGCTTGTTTGTATGTCAGTTTGTTAGCAAATTATCTCATTAACCACTAGATGGATTAGATTAGATTTTGGAGTCAACCCAGTTCAAAATGGCTGCCACAGCTAGTTGACCTTAGCAAACACAAATCCTGCTGTAACTCAGTCAGCTGTACAGAGGTTGAGAACACATTGAGCGCGGTAGTAGCCACGAGTGCTCCCCATCACATACTTTGAGGGCTCCAAGAGATCGTTGCTGCCAACTTTGGCGTGCGGAGCTGCAGGTGCTGATCTTTCCTTTAAGGAACGCCAGCTTCGTTTTTGTTTTTTAACTAATTTGTTGTTCTCGGTGGATGTTTCTTCCTGTACATCAACAAACCCCGGCTGTTCTCGCCCTTCTCCCTCCTGCACCGTGTGGAACATCCTCTGCTGCTTTTCTTGGCGCTCCAACTGGCTGTGGCCCAGTTACCCTTCAGCCGGTAAATACAGCTTGTTCTTTCACTCTTTTTCCTTTTTTTTTGTCCAGTTGGATAAAGAACAGGACGAGGACTGAAGGAAAAAAAACAACACAACCGGCAGTTTTTAATTCTGTCAGTAAAATGAATCTTACATAAACACGCCCGACTGCTTGGACTGGCTGACAAAGCATGCGGAGCCGTCTGCATCAGGACTAAAACTGAGACGGTGAGGCTACCTGCTTCTTGTTTACACAGTTGCCTGGGAAATGAGGAATCTACGCCTCAGATCTTTTTGCAAACTCGGTCCTGTCTGATCGGCGGCTCTGATAACGGCACAGGTTTGTTGTGAAGATCAGATCTAGCTCCGTGGAAAAACGCTGGGAATGTCTGCAAGGGATCGAAAGGCCCCGAGGAGCAGCTGAAGCATGCCTAATCGTTTTCATGCTCCAAAGTTAGCCCAGGTGTTTGAACCACGTTCTCGTCTCACACCAACAACACCGGACTGTGGAGCTATGTTCTTCTCTGAAAGACGGTGACGAAGGTCTATATGAAGCTAACAATGTAGGAGTTAATTTGAGATGAATAATAGATTTACAGTCATTTGAAACAATGTCATTGTTTGATTCTGACCTTTTGAAAGCTCCAGAGTCCATTTTTATGAAGCTATACCAGAAGACCTAAATGTTTGTGAAAACCCGTGATTACATTCTCCGTTCAGCCTCTCAGTGATCCATCAGAGCGAGATAAAAACCAGGGTCAGCAGAGATAATGGAGGTGATGGGAGTGGATGACCTACATTTATCCAATGCAAAAAAAAAAAAAAAAAAGGCAACAAAGAGCTTTCAGTAAATCCACAAATCCTCTTTTTGGCCAAAGTTTATTAAAATATATGTTTTTTTAACGACATAACTCCAGGATCTACTGTGTCCAAATTATATTTTTATTTTTTATTGCATTGTTTACTGTATCATTTGTACAACCACATGCCTGAAGCTGCAACAATCAATCACTAAGTATGAATTAGTCAACAGTTAAAAAAAGTTTTAATATTTTGTGTAATTGTTAAACAAAAGTTTCATAGATTGCAATTTGAAAAATGACTTTGAAAATAATCAACAGGAATTCCTGGAAGGAATGCATCAATGTGATTTATTTATTATTCATGAAATAATCATTGGTTGATGTGCGTGATAAGAATCAACAACCGGACTGAAAATGTGTAAAATAAATAAATAAAGCTTCCAAAATAATAATAATAAAAAAGCCTTAATCTTCAGAAAACTTGGAACATTTTAACTTTCCTGAAAAACTCTTTCAAAGAGGGTTCACTGAAATTTCTTGAAAAAAAAATTTTTTTTACTCAACGTTTTTATTTAAATAAGCTTTTTTATTATATTTTTTTTAGTACACCTTGTTGCTGTCATTCAGCCTTTGTTCCTGAAATGAGTTAACCAATCATCACTTCAGAAACCCTGAAAAACTGTTGACCATGAGCACTAGAAAAGATGACAAGAAAATCTGACTCCCTGGGTGAAGTCCAAGTCAACTTTATTTATAAAGCACATTTAAAATAGTAGCTGTTACCAAAGTGCTTAACAATAAAAATCAATGGCAGCAATTTAATGGGGAAAAAAAAGTACTGGTAATAATAGTACATAAAATAAATTAAACGAATCAAAAGAAAAACATAAAAACACAGAACAATAAAACACTAAATCAAATCCTACTGTGTTAAAAGCCATAAAATAACAGATGACTTTTGAGCAGAGATTTAAAATCAGGAAGTGAAGTGGCCTGTCTAGTGTCGGGGGACAAATTGTTCCAAAGTTCTGAAAAAGCCTGATCTCTGAGCTTCAACTTGGTTTCTAGAACAGCCAAAAGCAACTGGTCAGATGATCTCAGCACCCAAGAACGAACATATGGTTCAAGTAGCTCAGAGATATGAGGGTGCAAGGCCATTTATGCACTTTAACATGAGCATTTTAAAATCTATGCTGACACATACAGGGAGCCAGTGAAGGGAGGATAAAACTAGTGGTGTACATAATACAATCAAATGTACAAGTTCCTGTTAAGAGCCAAGCTGCAGCATTTTAGACGAGCTGGAGACATGAAAGGGAGTCCTGACTGACCCCAACATAAAGTGTGTTACAATAGTCCAGTCGGGTAGTAATAAAGGCATGGACTAGTTTTTCAAGGTCAGATCTGGTCAGCACTGACAGAAGCATAGCTATCTACCTTATCTGGAAGAAGCTTTTCTACAGAACAGAGTTAATTTGTTTATTGAACTTAAAGTTAGAGTCTAAAACCATCCCGAGATTTGTAACAGACTATTTAAGACGTGGCTCAAGAGAGTCGAGGTTTACAGGATCAGAGACAGCAGTAGAGCTAAACACAAGATCATAAAAACGAAAAATGTGAAGCCATCCATGCCTTGATGTCATCAAGACATTTTAACAGACGATGAATGGAGCAAGAACCATTACATTTTAAGGGCAGATAAATCTGACAATTGTCAACATAGCAGTGGAAAAAAAGACAATGTTTCTTCATGGTAGACCCCAAAGGGAGCAGATAGTGAACAGAAGGGTTCCAAGAATCGAGCCCTGTGGAATGCCAGAGGAAGGAGGCACTGAAGCAGATGCACTATTACCAAACTTAACACAAAATCTCCTTTCATTCAGGGAGAAAAATATAAAAACATGAGGGATGACTCAATTCTTAGTTTAAATTAAAAACAAATTGCACTTATTAAAGTTTGTTTTCCCTCATTTTGTAGGATTCTGAAGTTTCTGAGCACAGAAACGCCTCGGTTGGGGATAAAGACACATTTAAACCTTAAGTTGTTGCAACTTGGGAGCGCTGACAAAACTTTCTTGATTATCTCGAGTATTGTTTTCTGCTTAATATAGAAAAAGAATGTTCATATCAGTATGAGATAAAATATAACCTTATGAAATTTATCTGTAACGTGCAGATAAAGCCGACCGAACAATCTAAGTGTAGTCATGCTTTTAGCTTTTATGCTTTATATTTTTATCGCCTGCTGTTGAATGTTGAGAAAGAATGTGTTGGGTTTTGTGCGTGTGATATGTGAAATATGGACCACGAGACAGACGTTTGATGAACTTTCAGAAAGTAATCACTGAATGTACAACTACCGGTTGACTTGTGCTTCCAGAGCTAATTGATGTTAGCCAACAAAAAACAGCTCTAACTCAGTCGAGTTCACAAATATTGAGCTAAAATTTGGCGTAGTCACTCCCACACTTACGCTGCGCACTAACGGATCACACAAAGATTACAGGATCATGTTTGTTGTATTTTTATTATTTGGCCAAAAGGGCTAAAACTGTCATTTTATCAGAATATGCCAATTTTAGTTACAGATTAATTAAAATGTCCATATCTTTTCACCTTTCAGAGCACGGCCATCTGATGTCATGCGTTTCCGTTCTTTTTGAATTAACACCTTACCTCCAGCCTTCACACGGCTCTATTCATTTACAGAGGCTTGATCTTCACCACTTGGAGTGTTTGATGTTTGAGTTTGACCTCTTGGTCTAATGTTTTGTGTGTGTAAACACGTCCGAGGCAGAGGGAATAGGGACCCCATTGTTGTCGTCCTGACCTCTCTCGGAGGACGTCCCCCACAGCGAGCGGTGCGCTCCCACATTCTGACCGTGCGACTCTGCAGGGACGTGCGTGCCTGCTTGTTTTTTGTGCAGCTGCAAGACGCTCGCTGAGCCAACGACTGAAAGTTCACAGGTGAACGCCGGTGTCAAGAGTTGAGCTGCGGATGAAGGCCTGGACTAGTTTCGGCGCTCAGTGCAGCGTGAGGTCATGTCTCCTCTGTGAGGCTCTTTTTATCTCCTGCTTTTGTTCCTCGCTCTTATGTCACCCCATCGCAGGGCAAGAAAAAAAACAGTCCCACGTAATTTTCACTTTTCACCGTAACGCTTCTTGCATCTGATGAATAAAATGCATTTTCTGTGCTTTACTTAGTTGCAGAAACAAAACGACTCTAAAGCAACGTCCCTGTCCCACTGTTACAAAGGTTGTTACCTGTTGTAGACAGCTCATTGAACGACCTCAGTTTGGATAAATAGTTTTAACTCTGACTGATGAGCTAACAGCTTAACTAAATGAGGCAAGGACCTACCGATAAGTGGATTACTGTTGTCTTAAAACAATTCCAGTCTCAGGTGGTTCATGTAAACACTAATGTATGAATTCTACTCTGCAGTCAGTATTGCATTATTATTATTATTCAGGAACAAATAATTTGATATTCCTGCTGGTGGATTCATATGAATTGCTATGCAATTTTTGAGCTTGGAGTTGTTTTAAGATGCACACAATCTTTAGTCTTGCTTGAATTAGCCATTTAGTTCATCTATTCGATCAGAATTAAAACGTATTTCTCCAAACTAAAATGTTCAAAGTGCTATCTACAACAGGTAAGATATTTTTCGTGCATAACACCACTTCAAAAGAATTGAACTATAATGCTGTGTAGAACAGAGGAAGCACGATGGATCTATAAAACAGGCTAAAGAACTGAACAAATGACTGCCAAGATTGACAAAAGGTTCTTAAAGTAGAAATTAAAAATAAAATGATGACTGCAGATCAAAGCAGGGGAGATGGAAACTCGTGTTTACAGAGCTGGACGGCAGGGAGCGGGCCAGTTTCCACTGGACTTGTTTACAAGGACTTTTCAGTGCACAGCCGGCACCGCGCACAATCCTCTGCAGCTTTATAGACTTCAACAGAGTCCTGCACTCGTCTTGTCAACATCCCTGTCGGATCAGCTGATGAGAGGAATGATTCCAAGCAGTATGGGATGTTGACTTCTCTGCACCTGAAACCACACGTCAGACCCCCTGAACGATCGGGGATGTTGTTTTCAGTCCGTCTAGGTTTAGGTCCAAACATTCTGCTTTGTCTCCACTATTCTACCAAAAAAAAAACATTTTTGTGAAGTCTTCAATTGTTTTTGGGTTGAGAAATATTATTATTTTTAAATACAATGTATTCAACTATAACTTTAGGTAAGTTCTGACTGTCTTATTGTTTGGCCTAACCTTTATGAGGTTATGACACAGATCACATGTACAGATTGCATCCAGAGGCCAAGTTATTTAGGACAAAAAGAGAATTCTGTCCTTTCAGCTCAAATGTCCACTAGAACAACAGAAATACCCTTTTTTTATTTTTGGTAAATGTGCATTATGAGTTTTCTGATACTGTACTTCTCTTTGCTCAAATGTGTGTCCCTAAGCTCTCCAGATGATGTTGGGTTCTGTGGAAGGATTATGAGCAATTAACATCTTACCTGTTGTAAATAGCTCTTTGATTAACCTGATTTTAAAGACCTAGAGTTTAATTCTCATCACAATGATGAGCTAATAGATAGTTTGAGTTGGTTAGTGCCTTACAGAAACATCTCCAACCTCAGTTCCTTAATGTGAATGCTTAAAGTCCAAGTGGGCTGCATAATGGCAGCACTAACGGGAGCTCCGCTTCAACTCACTCTTTTTTTGTTCCTGTTGATTTTTATTTTATTTTACTTTTTTGTGTGCCTACACTGCACACCTAACTTACGGGTATGACCGTGACACACTTTTGGAGTTTTCTGTGTCGCTGCCTTGCCATCGTGGTTCAGTTCCCGGCCTCCTTCCAACTCCGGCTCCGTCCGGCCTGACATGGCGGCCGTCTCCATGATCCTCCATCCGCCTGTACGGACCCAAGTCTAAAGAGCAGTTCGGTTCCACGGGGAAACCTTGGATGTTCTGTGTCTGCCGGACCCGGTTCTGGAGGGTAGTCCTTGTCCGTTGCCGCGGTCGTTATTATCATCGTGCTGCTAACAAGACCACGCTGCTAACAGAACCATGGTGCTAACGGGAAGATGTTGCTAAAAGATCCTCACTGCCAACAGAACCACACTGCTAATAGGACCAAGGTGCTGTAGATGTACACAGCATTTCTTTTTCACTTTTGGCACAGTGTTTTTGTATTTTTTTTTTTGCATGCTTTGGCATTTCTTGTTGTTTTTTGGCAAGTTGAGACGGCTCTTCTTGTCCTGAGCATTTCATTGCATTGTTGACCTTGTGTTGATCAGCAACATGACAATAAACCTAAACTTATTTTAGAAACTATCACACTGCTGTCAGTGTTTCATGTCCATTTAGTAATATCTCTCCCCCGTAGTTGTTTGCTGTAGTACAATTTAATTAGTCCCCCTCCACCTTGTAAATGAATGAGAGTTTCCTTTGCTAAAAATAAATAAAAATACACTTCACTTACCGGTAATTGTCTCAGGTGTTGGTTTTTGATGATAAACTTAGTTCTGTGTTTGCTGTTGTATGTTGAAATATATATACAGGTATATATTTTTTTCATCTACCGGTACATTTAGTTTTAGTTGGTAAAAAGTTTTATGTTGCACTGTGACTGACAGCCTGTTGGTGATTTGGGAAGGTGGGACTTTTGTATAGATGGTACAGCCCCACATTCTAAGTGCTGCCTCCAAAATAAAACATGGCAGCTCCTACGATTTAATGTTTTGACTTCATTTCTGATTGACGAGACAAGTTGAACACGCTTCATCCATTTTATTAACGCTGATGAAGCAGCTCGGGAGACTTCATGCAGGAACATCATATTGCTGCTGGGATCGCTGTAATGTGTAAATAATTACTTTCTGAAGGTTTATAAATTATATCCTGATGCATGCTCAATAATCCAGGTAGAAAATCTAAATTAAGTCAGGTCCTCTGGACGTTCAATGTTTGAACATCCAGAGGACCTGACTTAACTTTTTTTAGTTTATAAATTATCATTCACAGCTATGAGTTATTTAAAAACATCAATTCACTTGAGTTTTGGCCTCGCTTCAGTTCATAAATCTAGTCAGAATGAATTTAGATTCTCCCAAGTTGAATGTGTTCAAAGTGCTTTCTCCAACAGGTAAGATGTTAATTGTTCATAACTTAAGTTAATGCTCTGAATTAGCACGTTGAGCTACTAGATCATGTGATCATTTCCTGCAGATTTCACTCCTTATTTTGTCTCGCTCTAGTTTACGTTCAAAGTGAAGACTCTGGGCTCGCTCTCCCTCGCCTGGGTGGGAGACGGATCAGGGGTGAGTGCGTCACGGAGTCAAGTTTGAGAAAGACAAAAGAGTTGTGTTGTTTTTTATGTTCAACTTCAGCCCATTTCCTTGCAGGTGCTGCTGGTGCTGACAACATTTCACGTGCCGGTGTTTATGATGCGTTTGGGCCAGTCCAACCTGTACCGCAGGTGAGAAACGGGCACAGATGACGGATTACTGGTTGTTTTTTTTTATGTTTTTGTGGGTCTGAATAAACTTCTCCGTGTGTGTGCGCGTCAGTGAAGACCACGGAAAGACGTTCGAAGACGTGACTCATCTGATCAACCACACTTTCATCCAGACCGAGTTTGGAATTGCCATTAGCCCGGACCATTCGGGGAAGGTGAGCGCTTCAGACATATCAACATTTAATTAAAAAAATTATATATATATTTGTACAAAGTTTATTTATTTATGTGTTTGGATTTGTTTTTATTTCAGGTGATCCTGACCGGTGATGTGACGGAGATCGGGGACTTCCGCCTGTTCCGCTCGCAGGACTTCGGCCTGTCCTTTGAGTCCACCAGGCTGCCGTTCGTGCCTCTCATTCAGCTGCTGTACAACCCTGAAGACTGCAACGCACTCGTCACCCTCAGTATCTCGGTTAGTTTGACAGGAGGATTGAGTTGTAGTCTGATTAGACAGGCCTCTACCTCCTGATACTGGACCAGACAAGTCTTAGTTATGAAGATTATTATTATTATTATTTTTTTTTGTCTTTCCAGTTGAACCTGTGGATGTCTGAGGACTTTGGCAGCTCCTGGAGAAAACTCCATAAGAGCGTGTGCTTGGTCCGATGGTGAGGATTTCTTGTTACACTCTTGGTCAGGATTTATTCAACCATTAATAAAACAATATAAATATTTAGGAGAGAAGTTTTAACCATCATGCATTTATCCTAGTTGATTGCAAATTTTAGTGCATTTATTTATTTATTTTTGTATCAGATTTACTAAAGTATGCATAAGATCTAACCACTGGATACGTTCAGGTTTAAAATCTCACTTTTAATTGTTTGACACAGTAAGCTCAAAGTGTTTTGCTCTGGGATGATGAATAGGAAACTTTTATTTTTTTTGCCTGTTACTTTTTAAACTGTCACAATAAAAAAAAAAAGATACTGCAAAAATATATGTAAGTTTTTACTTTTAAGATATTGTGTGTCCACTGAGGTGAACATCAGAATACTGTGCATGTAAAACAAAACAGAGACCAATTAATGACTTAATATTGTTGTGCTATTTAAATGATGTAACAGGCCCAATATACAGTGCTGTTAAACTGATTTAGAACATTATTTCTATTGTTCTTAGGAGATTCATATAAAATATAACATTCAAGACAAATGCCCTGATGCATGCTCAATAATCCAGGTAGAAAAATCTGGCAAGGTTAAGTCAGGTCCTCTGAAGAAGAAGAATCCATCCAGATGACCCGACTTAACCTTTTCAAGACTAATATTGCCTCGTGACCTGTATGTTGCTCTTTGTGAGATGTTCTTCTGATTTTGGACACCCATTTTATTTAAAGAGAAAGGAAATTCTTCAAACTCCATCTTTACAAACATGGCATCATTTAAAAGATGTCCTTTTTTACAAATGTCCACTACAGAGGACACATTTGAACTGGTAAGTCAGGAGACTAGCAGAACTGTCAAAGTCATAGAAAATCTATTTTTTACCTTGTTTTTTTTCCCCTGTATACTCATCAGGCTAATATTTTATTATATAAACGCATAAACGTGGATGAGATTTCATTCAGTAGTGGCTTTTAACTATCTTTGTTCAAAATGACACATTCAAGTGGAAAAAAATAGGATAAAGGAGAACTACGAAGACATTAATGACGTTTGTAATAATTTAATAACCAACATGAAACATGTAGGGAACTGGAACCGTTTATTGTAACTGAAAGTTCAAACATTATTTAAAGGTTTGATATTACCTGTTGAAGTCAAACACAGTCCGTCTGTTAGTAAAACATCTCAAACTACTGCACCGAAGTAATTAAACTCTGAGAAAGTAATGTCTACAACTCCTTAACTTTTGGAGTCAACTCACTTTAACATGATTGTCACAGCTAACCCTCTTTAGAAAGGAAGGTCTGTATCATAATTACGGGGCTAAAATTTGACGGGGTAGTAGCTGAGAGCCCTTTACAAAACAGACTCTGAGGGCTGAAGGTTCATTTCAGATCTTGAAATAATTGTGGGCTATCAAGCAAAACTAAACGATATCCTCTTTTTTTTAAAATACTGTGGCATGAAATTCCTTCAAAGAATCCTAGGCCTTTTAATTGATTAGACTTTTTTAATCAACTGCTCTAATAGAATATATTCTTTGTAATAAAAATAATAAAGTGATCTAGTGTATGAGAACTCCGCTGAGGTCGTGGTGACAGCCTGCGGTTCTGCAGGAAGCAGCTTGGCAGCGGCCGTCGTTCAGGCCTGAATCTAAACCGACTGCGGAGGCCGTGAGGTTCTCCTCAGTCGCCACTAAGTGATGACATTCTTGTTCAGCCCGCAGTTCTCCAACCAGACGTGTGAACGTTTGCTTTGCTTTTGGCAGCAGCTAAAACGTCCCGTCGAAGCACGGCTCACGCAGCGCATTCATAAAACCACGACCGCCATCTGTGATTTCTGCAAATCGCGTTTGATTTTGATGAGGTTTGTGCTGCTTGTTTTTTCAGGGGTTCGAGAAACAGCATCTTCTTTACAACCAACAGCAACGGATCGTGCAGTAAGAGAGGATCACGTGGTCACGCACGTCACCGTGACATTTAAATTCAGCAGTAAGATCATCTTTCTGTGTTTGTCAGACAACAAGGGATCGTTGGAGTTGAAGAGGACCGACGACTACGGCAGAAGTTTCAAGACCATCGCCACCAAAGTTTACTCCTTTGTCCTGGGGGGGAAGTTTGTGTTCGCCTCCATCATGACAGGAATGGTACGTGCTTGTCACACTTTTCCTGACGCCAAGTTGATGCAGTAGATTAGGGGTGTCGAACTCAGTTGACTAAAGGAGACATCATTTAAAAACTTTGTCCGAGCCTCGGGCCACTTTCAGCTGATACATTAACTCGAGCCAGACACCTGATATCTTTTGTCGGCTGCAGCTTCATGAACAAGAGTTTGTCTCACTTGATGTTCTGTTGCTCTTTCCACATCAGCATCAGTAACGACAGAATGATCCAGCCTTCTTTCTGGCTTCAACGTTAACCAGCTGACAAGAGAAGTCTAAACTAAATTATGTATCAGTTTTTTTAAAGAAAAAAATTGAAAAGATACAGTTTTTTACATTGAAGTTATCATTTTGAGAGACCAGATTTGGCCCGTGGCTCTTGAGTTTGACCGATGTGCATGATTGCTCCTTTGAACATGTCTGACTGAGTTCATTGAACCCTTCTTCCACCAGTGCGGAACAATTATACAACTTCAATTATGTTAAAACAGAAGATTTGGATGCTCAATTTTGAATTTCTTGTAGATTTTCTCTAATCCTGACAAGGTTAGGAATATAAATACAGCCTCAAATATACAGTATACACACACCTTAACCAACATATTGTTAAATCCCCATAGCAAATTGCACCTATTCATCAACAAGCTTCTTGTACAAGTCTGGAATGTTTGACCTCTCGTCTCGGCAGAGTTAGTGGAGACCATTGTAGAAGCTTGATGTTGGTGATCTTTATCTATTCTGAAACTCGTTTTGAAGTGTGAGGGCGGTCTGTGAGGTCTGACCAAAACATAGATCAAGGTTCAAGGCGACTTTATTGTCGTCCGCATCACATGTGGTACACAAGGTGGAACGAAATTGTCTTCTCAAATTCCCAGTTACACTCAAAAATAACAATAATATAAATAAATTACAATAAAAAAAAGAAACTGTACACAAGGATCTAAGATATATGCTAAACAACAATAATATAATATAATATGAGTTATAAAACAGCAGCCTGAACATGGGGTGAGTGTCATTAGGTGTGGGTGAAAGTGTGAGTGGTTGTTTGTTTGTTTCCTTTTTTCTTGTTGTTGTTTTGTCTCGAGTGGTCTCATGACCTGTCCTGGTTGTTCCCACCTCTGGCACAGTGACTGCTGGAGATGGGCAGTAGCTCCCCAAGTGATGGATGATGGGAGAGAGGTAGCTCCTTATAACCCTTCTGCTTCATGCTACAGCCACAGCATGATGCTACTACCACCGTGCTTGACGGATGGTACAGTTTGAAAGCTTCAGCTTGACTCCTTAAATATAATTCTTGTCAATGTAGTCAAACGGCTCATCCCATCCAGCCATACTGTTTTTCCCAGAAAGCACTTTGTTTGTCCATGTGCGCAGCTGCAGCGTTCAGTTGAGCTTCAAGGTGTCATTTTTGTAGCGGAGGCTTCTTTTGTGGTTCTCCAAAGTTTATTTCTAATGTTGGTGTGCAGTCTGTGTCATGGATGTACAGCATCATCTCTTTGGGATTAAGTGTCTGATAATTGCTTTAATATACAATTTAAAAAATGCAAAAAAAGAAAATATCGGTCGGGTCAGATTTGGCTTGATGGCGGCTCATTTCAGGGTTTTAACAGCTTGTTAAAGTATTTTTTTTAAGTACCGTAACTCAAACTTTTCCCATCACAGTTAAAGTAGAAGCATTTCCTCAGTTCTACTTTAAAACATGCCGAGAAGTCAAATGTTATTTTTAGGGAAACGTTAACTTTCCATGAATTAACAAATCATCAGAGATGTCCTTTTTTTTTTTAGATTATCTTTCAAAAATAACCTTGTGCTTGTGTATCTAATTTTGATACTAAATCATCTTTTGCATGATGCAGACGTTCATCTGTCTGTGCTATCTGACGTGCACTGAGCCTTCATATATCTCTTAAGATATTGTGTTTAGATGTTAGTCCTTAGAACATACAGTGAACAAACACCTCAAATATGAACACGCACTGATGTAGTCTGACCTATAAAAGATGTTGCAGTGTTTTGAACTGGAGCGATTCTTGTATTAACAGTTGAATACCGGTAATTAAAAAATTAACACTTTTTTAGTTTTTAATTATTTGCCCAACTAACCCAGACTGCCTTCCCTTCAGGCTGGAGGAGCACACGAGTGTTTTGACTCTCTGGTCTAATAAAAAGCTCCATCCCAGAGAGAGATTTTTGATTTGTCCAAGAGGAACGTTTCAGTCACACCACCCTTCTTTAGATTACACATGTTCTGAAAACACACCTGCTTTTATTTTTTATTTTTTTTATGGGACAGAAAAATCGTCATTAAAAATTCTGAAAAGCTTTCCTTTTTGGACGTCAATAAATGCTCTGAAGAACAATCCTAAATATTAACGAGCCACAGCACCATAAAATATAATCTGTATCATTCACGTACAAGGCATTAATAAAGTAAGCAAATCTATAATAAACATTACATGACCTATAACATAGAGTGTGAATATAATATACTGTAATCTATAAAAGAGAAAAAAGTCTAAAGTCAGAGCAAATTATTCAAAATCAGCAACAACACACAGCTTCTTATCCTTGATAGGAAATAATTTAGGGAATTATCTATTTCTTTCTGATGAGTCATTTTATTATATAAGTCGCAAAATTGGAGCAATTACAATATAAACATTGTAACCTCCATAGATGAGCTGCGGAAAGTTTCCGCTATTCTTCCCTTCTTGTAAATTTTACACCTAAACAAGGCAGCTGTAGGTGTGTGGAATTAAATGTTGTGCAGAAACACACTAATTCAAAGCTTCATACATCAACAAATCAGCTAAATCTGTTCATAACGACTCATACCTGAATGTATTGCGTTGCATCTGATTTATTTTTCATGCCTTAAACCTTTTCACTCTACGCAGTGATTGAAACGAAGCACATATGGTCTGACATATTGTATTTAAATGTGTTGCACGTGTTTCGGTGTGTGTCTGTCAGGGTACGGAGCGTGCGGTCCACATCTCAGTGGACGGAGGCGATCACTGGAACATGGCCCAGCTTCCGTCTGTCACTCACCAGCAGTTTTACTCCATCCTCTCAGCCAGCCAGGACATGATCTTCATGCACATGGACGACCCTGGAGGTCAGTAATGGTGCAGCACTAAAACTGATGACTGAGGTGAACTCTGATGTTGTTTATAGCGCGGGCAGTTTTTAATAATGCTAACGATTGATGCTCTGATGATAAAATCTAAAACACTGAAGTTGCCTTTCTCTGTGGGGATGGAGTACGTTGTTGCAGTGTTCAGTTCTAAATCTTACTCTGCAGACTCAGGTGTTGGGACCATCTATGTGTCAGATAACAGAGGAACTGTGTTCTCCAAGTCTCTGGAGCGCCATCTTTACACAACCACAGGAAGTGACACGGACTTCACAGCCGTTGCTTCTCTCAGGGGCGTCTACATGACCAGCGTCCTCACAGAGGGTGAGAAACCAGACTGTTGAACACAGCATGTATCTAAATATGCATGTGCTGTCATTGGTTTGTTTTCAGTCATGTTTAACTTAGTGAACCTGTAAAATCAGGTCATGTCTTCATCCACAGAAGTCCAAACATTATGAGGTTTGGTTTGAATTTCAAACCACAATTTCATTTTTTTTTTTAATTTTTTTTTTTTTTTTTTACCAATTCTGATACTTTTTATGAAAATGTAGTTGCCTGTTCAGATTTCCTTTTCTTTTGTGCAAAGAATAATAATTATGGTAGTTTAATGACAGTTATTTTTCAGCTTGTGTTTTGTAAATCTAAATGGGCTTCAAAGATTAACAGTCATGTTGAACTTGTGTCCAGCAATTTTTAAATCATACCAGAGATTCGGAGGTCGAGACCTGAGCTTTGACTGGACATTTAACTGTTTAAACCCCTGGAGTGATGCTTCAGGAGTGGGATCAACGTCTAGCTGGAAAGTGATCCTTCATCCACTCAAATCTCTGTAAGACATGTCGTAGAAAAAGAGATTCCCTAAACAACCAGGCGTAGACGTCATCGGATTTATTACAAAGCTTTGGAGAACAGCCAGCAATCACAGAAGATCAATGCCTTTATCAAGTCCACACTTATCAAAGCTTTATCAGTGCTGTAGAGCAGGCGTGTCAAACCTACTTACAAAAAGGGGCCAAAATTAAAGCCTTTTTCAAACTAAGGGCTGGTTTCAGAATCTACATTAACTCAAGTTTATCCAACATCTTTTCTTGGTCACAGGTTCCTCAACAATAATTTGATTGGTCTCATTTGATGTTCTCTGTTGCATTTTTAAAGTGATAAAAGTATTTTACATTTAAAATAACATCTTGGGGGTCAGATAAGATGTCAACGAGGGCCACATTTGGCCCCTGGGCCTTGAGTTTGACACATATGCAGTAAAGCAGTGCATGAATACATTAATCTAGTAAAATTAAGGAGCATGATGAGTGCAAAAAATACAAATTCCCTTGACACTCAAACAAGAATTTCTCTATATTTTATTCCATCCATCTTTCTTTCAACTCTGACCAGTTTCCCAGTCCCTGCTGATGACAAGCATCCTTGCAGCATGAAGCTGCCACCACCATGTTTCGATGAGGAGACTGTGTGAGATTCATGCCACATATGGCGTTAATGCCATTAATGCGTATGACAATAAAGAATCTCTGAATTATCCTTGATGGTTAAATGTTTATAGTTGGTGTCATTAGACCACAGGACCTTCAATATGTTTGGGGAGTCTCCAGTTTTCCTTTTGGAATACTCCAAACAGTCCACACCATTGTTTTCTTTAAGCGATAATGTTTTGTTCTGGCATCTCTTTCATGACGCCCAACTTTGTGCAGTGTGCGGCTTGTACGCTCATTATTTATGATGAAATTGTAAATCGGTTAAAATTCCTGGTTGTAAGGCAGCAAACTGGGGGTGAATACTTTTGTGTCGTCGCACAGAAAATTCTTGCAAATGTAGATGTGGTTGAGATTCAAACTTTTAATACAAGCACGCTCTGGATCGCACATAAGAAGTGCATAAATTAATGAACAGTTTCACATAGTTGTGTGGCACCACTTTTGCTTCCGTCTAGGTCAGATTGCATCAGGGTGCACATCTTATCTGTTGTTTTTTTAATGTCCCAGTTTTCTTTCTAGTGACGTCCAAATACAACAATATCTTAACGGAGGGGATAAGCTTGTACAACTGGACAGATAGAGACGTTTATGTGTCAGCTATGTAATTTAAAATATGCCAAAAGTATGAGGGTTTAGAGATTACAGCACAACTCCACATAAAGGGAGAGTTTTCCTGTTGGTCCTTGTGAACATTCAGTTTATCCAAACATATCCAGGCCACAGAACTGATTTAAATTGAACCAGCTATGAAAAATTCACAATCATCGTTTAGCCAAGAAACATTTTCAACAAAGATGTCCTCAACTGCAGCTCTGGCTAAGAAAATTAATTATATTAGTTCTTGTTGTCATAATTTTAATGATTATTTGAGTGGACATTTGCTCTGCCACTCCACCTGTGATGGAAAGTCTTGGGCTTAATGAGACTAACTTGTATAAATAAAGGTTGAATGAACGGTGATGACCAGAATAAGTTTATTTATTTTTTATTTCTGATCCATGAGTCTCCTAAAGTAATTTATCATCACCTCTCCCAGGCACAGATTATAGGCTGTGCTGATTATTATTTATTTAATGTAAAATAAAACAGCTGTGTATCACATAGAAATAAATTCTCCTTTTTAGGCTTGTATTTACTAAATTTTAACCTTTTTATTATGAGTTTTCTTAGGTGGTAAAGTGCTAAATAAAAGCAAATCCAAGCTGCATTTTTAATTTAGTTAAACCTTAAAATGTCTGAATAATTTAGTTTTATTGTCAAATGTTTGAAGATCAGAAAAGCAATTTTTGTTTTTCCAATGTTTGATGAAATATGAACATTTATTTCTGAGAAGCAAAGTTATTTACAGTTTATGTAGTCCACATACAAAATATAGTTATTATTATAATATTACATTTTAATATAATATTTAATATGGATGTTATGCTTTGTTTTCTTTTTTGCAGATGGTGAGGTGGAGACGGTGATCACTTTTGACCAAGGAGCAAAATGGCAGCCACTCCAAAGACCAGAGAGCAGTCCCTGTAACACCGAGACCTCCACGAACAGACCAAACAAAGTGAGACACACAGCTGCTAGCATTTTATTTTTATTTTTTACTTCAATATGCTTTTTATCTTTACATGAATTATTAACATAACTTTTTTTTACTGTATTTCTCACATTTTGCTGCTGTTTTTGTGGCTACAGTGCAGACTTCACATCCATGCCTCCTACAGCACCACCATGAAGATGAACGTCCCCATGCTGCCTCTCTCACAGCCCAATGCCGTGGGGCTCATTCTGGCTCATGGTAAAACAAAGAATAATGCACTAAGGCCTGAATTCAAGGAAAAAATGTACAGATTTTCCTCTTCCTGGTACAAATGGTATACGTTTGTGTATCCATCTAATTAATAAAGCCCTTGAAAAGGGAGACGTGTGCTTCAAACTGTGCAGCCAGCCAAACCGTGTGTGTTGGTGCAATTTGCAAAGTAGAAATAATCCTCTATGCTTGTGTTGAGTATAAAACTTAATGACAATAGATACAAAATTATTAACAAAGTCAAGGGGCCTCCCTCTCATGTTTCTTTGACCCACTGCTAACTCCCTCACTATCCACTGCCATCCAGTGGTCAGAAAAAGGTACTGCACACAAATTAACCAACATTTTTTTCTTAAATTTGACAATTATTAGTTATTGTCAAATTTCAAACAATATTATCGTTTATCGCAATAATTTTGGAGACAATTAATCTCACAGCACAATTTGTTATCGTGACAGTCATAGTGAGACAACATTTATGGAGTTTTACTTCTTTTGTTAAGAACCTGAAGGTCACTGTAAGAAAACTTCTTTCTGCTTTTCTCTGTCACTTTTGTTCTTGCTGGATTTGCATCAGACACTCATATTTGGACCGTGCAGTGAGAACAACTAGGGCCTTATTCTTATTCAGTATTCAGCAGGTAGTTAGCTCTGTTAGGTTTGTGACTTAAATACTAAGATGAAGATAGCAGGGGCAAATGATGCACAAAAGTGGAGTAAAAATCAGGCGCTGCAGTCTTCAGTGAATCTCAACCTATGTTCTTTCAATGCGAGCATTCTGCCGACTGATTCTTGCCTCGTGGTTTTCTTCAGGCAGTATTGGAGATGCCAACTCGACTCTCTTCCCTGACGTTTATGTGTCTGATGATGGCGGCTACTCGTGGCTGCTGGCCCTCAGGGGGCCCCATCACTACGCCATCCTGGATTCTGGAGGACTGCTGGTGGCTGTGGAGCACACCAACTCTGTGGTCAACCAGATAAAGTGAGAATGAGTCTGCTTAATCGTCCATCTAATCTGAAATGTAAATTGTTTTGCGACGGCGGTTTCTGTGGACGTTCTCTGGTTTACACCCCCTCAGGTTCTCTACTGATGAGGGGCAGTGCTGGCAAACGTACAACTTCACGAGCGAGCCGCTTCACTTCAGTGGCATGGACAGCGAGCCTGGCTCTCGCTCCTTGAACGTCAGCGTGTGGGGCTACAGGAGCGACTTCAGTAACTGGGTGGTGATCACCATAGACTTCAGGAAGCTCCTCACCAGAGACTGTGAGTACAGCTGAGATCATTATTCTGTTATCAAACTGCAAGTTTGAACTCGGCGTGTTTGTTTCTGCAGGTAATGAAGGAGACTATGTTGAGTGGCTGGCTCAGTCTGCCGACCCCAGTGTTGACGGCTGCGTTCTCGGATATAAGGAGTCTTTCTTACGCTTGAGGAAAGATTCAGTCTGCTGGAAAGGAAGGGACTTTGAGGTCACCAAGAAGCTGTCCCCATGTCCGTGCACCGTGGCTGATTATCACTGGTTTGTTCTTTATTACAGCTCAAATTTATTTACAAACGAGACTGCAGAAGTCAGTTTTTGAGTTCAGTGGTCCCTCGATTATTACAGGAGTTTACGTTCCACACACCCACGATGACGTAGGGTCCTTATCTTTATTTTAGTATTTATATATATATATATACAGTATTAAAGCTTTATAAACCCTTCCCACACTCTTGCAATGTTCTAAACTCTTAAATCTATGTAATTTTAAAAACATACATGTGTACTGTAAAGTAACTACTGCAAAATCTTATATGGGTACTCACCAGCCTTGGTCCGGTTCTGATCGGCTCTCTGCAGCTCTTGAGCACCAGACGCTTTTAGAGAGAGTCTGACCTTCGTAGAGCCAGCACAAAACCACACAATGGTCCCGATCGAGTCCAAATAATCCAGAGGGATCCGGATGAAAAACATCCGGGTGAGCTCCGAAGAAAACACCGGACCTCCAAGCAACGCTTTCCCGTCCGAGAGGGTCTCACTCGAGAGACTTCACGGGCCGGCAAGCAGCACTCGGATTGACCGATGGGGCTGGAAGTCCGGTTCTGGTCCATTTCCTGGTCTGGTTCTGATCGGCTCTCTGCATAATAATAATAATAATGTGTATGTATTGTGATCATTGTTTGTTCCCATACAATGGTGAAATTGGTTCTCTGCATTTAAACCATCCACCACCAGGTGAAGCAGTTGGCAGCTATTGAGAGCCCCAGGGAGCAACTGGAGATAAGGTGTCCTGCTCAGAGACACCACGAGATGTGCAATGACTGGGGATCGAACCCAGGACTTTCGGGTCCCGCGTCAGCCTCTACCCCATCTCTGCATCCACTAAGCGCTGAAGTCTCTGTGAATAAGGACCAAACTTTTTAGTCCAGTTTGGATCGGATAAAAACGTTCCCTTCATTTCGGATGAAAGCAACAGCTGGAAGCACTGTTTGGGGCTTCTGGGTAATGTAGTTATTAGGTTTATTGAGAGAAAACTACAAAATGGCAGCGCCTTTCCGAACAATTTTTATTTATTTTTTTGCCAACTGTCTCAATTATGTAATATTAAAGTTGACAATCGTGTGTTGTGTACAATTTTACTTTGAAAAACCGTGAAATAGCGAGTTTGCAAAAGTCAAATCGTGAAGTAGCGAGGGACCACTCTAAACACACAAAAACTTGTTTGAACTTTAAACTCACCAAAACTCTTCAGATTCTACACAAACAGTCCAGTTGTTTGCGTCTGACCTTCGTTTGTCTTGCAGTGACTTTGGGTATTATCGTCCAGAGAACAGCTCAGAGTGTGTGGAGCAGGAGGACATGGTGGGCCGGGATCTGGAGTTCTGTTTAAATGGGACCACTGAACTGCTGCAGACCAGTGGGTGAGGATGCTGGGCATTTCTCTGTCTTTTTTTTTTTTAAAGACACTCACCAGATTAAATCATTAAATAATGCATACATATACCTGAAGAGCATTCAGAAGTGCTGATATTAATATAAAAATTTATCTCACAAAATGTAACCAAGATAATATATTTTTTGAATTTCATAATTACAGACATATTTAGCAGCCTTTTATTTTTTGTAACTGCTATAAATCTCACGAGCAACCTGCCAGAATTACAATTTTCCTACCAACAATAATTTGTCGCTTCAAATTGATTATTAAAAGCTTAATGTGGTTTGAGTGAGATTATCAGCCTGAACATAACAATAAGATCAAAATACTAATATCTTTTATAACTGTGGACACATTTTGTGTTTGATATCCAAAACATTCAACTACTGTGTAGTTTAATTGAAGTGGCAACCAGGAAAAGAAAAAGTTGTTTTAATATTTGACTGTTAAGGTCAGTTTTATCTGGCAAATTGAGATGGTTCCGTTTAAGGCTCTTTTTTAAATATTTCATCAACTAATGACATCATTTCCTCATTAAGTTATCATTTGTATTCACCCGTGTCCTTTCAGTTTTTATTATTTTCTCCTGCTGACTGTTTATCTGACTCTTTGTTGATTTAAAGTTACCGGAAGATTCCTGGAAACCAGTGTGAAGGAGGTTTTCAGCCGGACAGGAAGGAGATCGACCTGAAGAGGTTGTGCACCAGCAATGCACTTCATCCTAATTCTCTGGTGAGTCCTGCTCACTTGACACAATAATAATAATAAAAAAATGCACAGTAAATCCTAACAAGGGTATAAACCGTTTCAATTCTGGGGTTTTTACAGATCGTGATGAATTGAAAAAATATTGTCTGGTGTTAACGAGTCACACGTCATTAACGTTAATTAAGTAAAAGCCAAAGCTGTGAGTGGAATAAAATCCTACATGAAGACAATGTGATGGAAAAAGTGAATGAATGAGACTTCTGCTTGTTTGCAGTTGTGGTTTGTGGACAGATTTACTCACAGTTGTTTTTAATCACAAAACCACTCGCCTGACTCAAAATTTCCCATTTTGGTATACTGTATATTGTTTAGCTTTATTTCCTGCCAAGCTTTCTTAATGTGCAGATTATGATAAACACATCAAACACAAATGCCCTGAGCTCTAGCAGCAGCTCTACAGTCTGATGAAACATCACTCTCCGTTGATTTATCTTTTTTTATGCAACTCATCCTGCACACCTCTGCTGCTCTTCACACTTTGATGCGTTTGTCTTTGGAAACAGCAGACTGAATACAGCTCGTTAAACACGGCCGTCGTAGTGCTGGTCGTCATGGCGATCCTTCTGACGAGCGCGGCAGCGGGCGCTTGGCTGGTTAAGAAATACGTGTGTGGAGGCCGGTCAGTGTACCTGTTCTTACCTCACGCCCACTCCGCTGGCACTCCTTGTTTCCCTCTTAACACTTTGTGTCTGTCCTCTTCAGGTTCCTTGTGCACAGATACTCCGTTATGAGGGAACACGTGGAAGGGAACAAAATAGAAGGAGTGGATGACGTGGAGAACTACATGGAGACAGGAAAGCCACAGTTCACCGAAGACTCGGATCAGGTGGGAAACGGTGATATTTGTTTCAACTGAACGTAATTTTTTTTGCTCAGTTTTAATTATTTCATCCTGTTTGTGTTTCATTTTAGGACCTTTTAGTATAAAACTCCCTCCCGCCCCCACAAACACACTTTTTAAAGGCTGTCATGATGCCTGGGCATTCCTGTTGTTCCCACATGGCCTGCTTCCCACTTCCTGCTGGAAGTGGCTGGAGGACTCTGCAGGTTTACAGTTACGGCTCCTATAAAGTGGTGGGAAAGAACGGAGAACAAAAAAAGGCCTCTGGGATCCCTGGAGGCATTTAGTTATTTCTGTCACCCGAGTTCTGTAAAAACCGTTGAGTGTGAATTTGTGCGCCGCTTTGTTTTCTTGCATGCTGGCTGAGAAGTGCCGGCCTTGCACTGCAGAAGCAACACACAGATTCAATAACTTGGAGATTTTTTTCAGGCTGTCAGAATGTTTTAGGGAGCAGCAGTACAACGTATGATCAAAGTTTTCCTTTCCAGGTTGTAACCTGCTGTCGTTCAGTCCCCCCCCCCCTTTTTTTTTTTACGGTATTTTTCGGACTATAAGGTGCACTGGGATTATAAGGCGCATTAAGCAATAAAACATTTTGACAGATTTTTGAGCGACGTGTACCACCTAAAATCGGTTTGAGGTCAGTAAGCACAACCACAATTAATACATGAAGCTCACTGTTGATTTTGAGAAAACTGAAAGATTTTAAGTGCGCCTTATAGTCCAAAAAATACGGTACTTTTTAAATATAAAACACGCCAGATGCTTTTCCTATATAAATATATATGAGGTTCATTTTATTCAGCTACACATCTCACTAAAACAAGCACAGTTTTTAAATATAACTTTTTTTTCTAGTTTTTTTTTTTTATAGTTATACATTTGATGTGATTGATATGTGAAAGCAAGTAACTGGTCGTGATCTACTCTAGTCTCCAAGTTAGAAACAAATCTCTCAGCAAGCTCTGATCCAATTAGGAGCTGCTTCAGAGCACAATGGCTCCTAATATTTAATAAATTAACAAAAATAATTATGGTAAACACATTAGAATTATTCAGTATTGCTGTTCTACATGTTTGATTTTAACCTTTTTTTAATTTTTATTTTCAGTCCGACTTCAAATTGACAATCGTATTCAGCAATAAATTCAACAATTAAAAAAATACGAATTATAAGACACAAAGTAACAAATAAAAGATGAAAATGCTCATAGCCTGTTCAAGAGAATATGCTTTTATTATTGGCAGCAATAAAAAAAATCATAAACTTACTGCACATATGGAGGATTTAAAATTATTGGTTCTCCTTGATATAAAACAATTTTAATAAATCAAACACGATAACTCCCCAAGAGCTGTCACAGTTATTAATTTGTACTTTACAGATATCTTTATAAAATGACATCCTACTCCTTATAGTTCATGCCACTTGTAAAACCATACAAATAGTTTATTAATGCAGTTAATGCTCATTGAAGTAGAATAACCAAATTATGTTTGAAACTGCAGCTTCTGGCCAAATTTTGTGAAGTGTTATAAGGTCAGTAGATCAATGTAGTTTTTTTTTTTTAATCCAACTGTTTCATATAAAGTTTAAAGACAGGTATAGCATTTGTAAAAAAATAAAATAAAGATGCATTCAACAAAAAAATGCTGATCTAATGTTAAAACTGTGGCAGCCGTTTGGCCTCAGATCTTGCAGTTTTTAATTGTGACAGCCAAGAACGATAACAAGTACGGTAGTTCAGATTTTTTTAAATTTTTTTATTTAACTAGGGTTTTATGGAAAAGTTACACGTAATTAATACTTCACATGTTGTGATGAGCTTTTTGATTGACCTCAGTTTGAAGAATCTATGTTTTTCCCATCAGATTAATGAGTTAACGGCTAATCCGAGCGAAACCAAAGGGATGTATCTTCTTAAAAGGGCTCCAATCTAAAAAAAAAAAAAATTATCAGCAGTTTATGCTGTTTCTTAAACTACTATGTAATTTAGATTTACATTACTTTCAGGTCCACATTATTATTATTTTTTTTTTTTTCCATTTAGATTTTTATGGTTATTTGAAAAAGTAAATGGCAGAAACGTGTAGCGCTTCAGGTGCACTTCCAGGAGGAATATCTTAAATTCTGCAAGAACAACCACAAGATGCATGAATTAACAATCATAAAACAACATTCACATCAACCTCTTTAAATTTTGAGATCTGAAATGCTTTTAAACAGCAACAACCCACTTTGAGTCTGGCCCGCTCAAGTTAGCCGTTGGCTTGTCAAACCGATTACAATTAAACTGTATTCCTCCAAACTGAGGTTACTTAAAGGGTTATCTGCAACAAGTAAGATATTAGTGAAGACATCAGCTCCTTTCCCCGCTCGTATCCAGTGGTGACACTCTTGAGTTTCAGTGGTAATGAACGCTGCCATTTTTGTGATTAGAGAAAATTAAACTTAGCGCAGCTTAACAGCCCATTTCTTCTGCTCTCTGGTGTGCATGTGTGCGTGCATGTCAGTGGTGAAAATGACAGACTTGAATTGTTGCCAAAGCACTTTGTTCAGATTTTTCTAGGTGAAGTTGCAAAAGGGAAACCTTAACATTAGAGCATGACGTTGATGCTAACACAAACCCTTTACTTGAACTAAAACTCTTTGGTTATGTCATTAATTTCTATTTTTTTCTTTTCTTTTTGACTAATATGTCCCAAATACCAACATGTATTTTTCTAATGATTTTAATGTGGGTATGAACATACTCATCAAAATAATCTTTATGTTCAAGAGCGACACATCTTTAGAAAAGTCTTAATCTTTAGGTCTCACTATTTACAACAATAACACATGAGTTAGGACAATTTACGAAGTGATTCTATAATTTAGAAACACACACACTAATTGGCTGAACTTGAAATGTTTCCACTGTATTTCTGTATATGAAATGTTGGCTGGCTACATTTCTAATATCTGCAAAGTTCAGACCTGGAATGTTTGACGAACACACGAGGCTGCTGGTCAATGCTCGTATCCTCCAGCAGAGGCAATAATATCCCAGTGAATAAGCTATTGTACGGTACTAAGCAGGCGCTCTGGGGGCTTTTCTCAGAGACTGTTGGGTGGCCTGTCACAAATGAAAGCACGTGTTTGTGCTCGATGCGTCCTACTTTACTCAACTGTCAGAGCAAACCCAACTATTTACTGGATTCATGTATTTTGTTTTTGCACTGTATCTACAGATCTGTGAAAGTTGACATTCCTGTTCTGTAAAGGGAAGATAGAGCTGCGAGTTCTGACCCCCCCACCCCCATCTTGTTTTTCTAATGTCAGACATAAGTGCCTCTGAATGAATCTGCTTTGTAGCACAGATATTTTGTAACAATGTTTGCATTTACAGAATGAAATACAATAACACTGTCTCTTGTACATGTTGTTTCCTTGTGTTTTTTATTCTTGTAGTTTTGCACGTTTTCAACAAAGTTGAAATAAAGTCTGAAAGAGTTTGTATCAGAAGGGCTAGTCAACAAAACTGCGCAGGGGGCCACAGTTACTGAAGCCAGCAGCTCAGGGGCTGGACATCCAGCGATTAAAGTCATTACGTAAATAAACCAAAACCAAACCCTGAAAAATTTTGAAAATAAATTTAATGAACTCATTGGGCCAGACTGAAGTCACCTGTGGGCCGGAAATGGTCCGCGGGCCGCCAGTTGAATAGCCCTGTTTTATATGAATCTAAATCTAGTCAGTTTAATTGTGAAAATTAAAAATAACCCATGTAAATGTGAGATTTTTATGTTTTGCAGAACAGAATTAAGGAGGGTCTGGGCCCAGGGCCTACAGCAACCGTTGGAGCCCTATCAACATTTTAGTTAATTTATATAAACTACAATTTTGATTAAGTGCACTTTAACTTAAAGCTTTCAAGTGACAGAGCATATCTGCTCTTAGCCTACCTTCTGTAGTTGTGAAAAAATTCTAATCTGTCAAAAGGTTTTTTTTTTTTTTTTTTTTTTTTTTTTGGTTAGCCATTGCTGCACAATCCATAATTTGGTCTGAACTGTTTCAACCCAGAAACAATTTGTTTTTCAATGACCAAATCATTTCAAAGTGTCATGACGGTGAGAGAAAAGGTCAAAATGAAAAATACCAGTGACCCAAATAACAGTCAAAGCTGCAACAATATTTTATGAAACAATGTCAAGAATACAGTACTCCTGATTTATTGAGATTACACTGAAATTAAATGCAACCAAAGAGTTTTGGGTTTGAATAAAATTTAAAGTCTGGGACAAAAAAATGCAACTGCTACCTGACTAATAAAATGTTGGATATAAATTATATTCATAAAGAGATTTTGCTGCATGCACCTCAAGATGAAGGTGAAAATACTGAATAGTTGCATAAAACGGCAACACTGCTAAGAAATAGGAATATTTACCGGTACATACAATTAAGGCTCAGTATTACAAAATGGAAGGAGTAAAACTTTAGCAATATAAACCAGTTAAGTTTTTCAAATTAGAACCACAACAAATTGTTAAAATAAACGTAAGCTACAACACCATTATTTTGGGGGCTCTAAATCTCAGGGCATCTCCATCTCAGAGAAGTGCTCTTGGGAAAATCTGTGCTACATTGTGCTTTAACTGGAACAGAAATGTTGTTTTTTTTCCCTTCTAATCTCATGGTTTTATGTTTTAATTTTATGTGCAAGCAAACTAAAACAGACTTCTATGATTAACTTATTTTAGTGCTCTAAAATTTGTCTGATTAAAATTAGTGACTTCATCTGGGATTCAAGAGTTGTGCAAAAGGAAACTTTGGAATGTCCTTAAAACTGCACATTTTTAAAGTGTTTTTCAATACTACCAAACTAGTAAAAAAGAGAAACTGAATTCACATAATCACATTTGTACAATCTAATTATCATCTAAAAAAAAGTTGAGTCTGGTCCTCTGGACATTCACAAAACAAAACAAAAAAAATTGTAGAAACATTTTGCTTTTCATCCGAAAGACATCTTCAGTCTGAGTGGCTGTATTCATCTGTAGCACACCCTCAGTAGGTTTTATTAATGTTCTGCTGTGATGTGGCCCTCCGGACAGCAGGGGGCGCTGTGGACTCAACTCATCTTTGGTTCACGCGCTCTGTGCTCCCGTTGCCTAGTGACGACAAACTAAAGACTGCTTCTTGTTTCCTGCCTTTTCAAAATGTTCTAGCTGGCTCTGAGCTAACGCGAAGTTTTCCGAACAGATTTCATTTGTTAACCTCGTCATTTATGCTGGACTATGACACGAAACGAGCCTTTCGTTTCTGCCGGAGGCGTCGCACGATGCTGAGCTGTAAACAAAGATGGATAATTATATTTTCATCAGGGTCGTCGGGAAAGGCAGCTACGGGGAGGTGAACTTGGTGAAGCACAAAACAGACCGAAAACAGGTGGGAAACAAAAGCGAGGAGTCCAAACCGAGCTAAAAGTAATAAATTAACCTTCTAAAATATTTCGTAGAAACCCCCGGTGAAGTGCGGCTCAAGTTAAAGTCAGTGATTCGATTTTCAAAGATTCAGGTTCGTAGCACGCATTTAAAAAGCATCGATTATGTTTTAATTCATAGATGAAAATCGTTGCAACAGCGAGTTTGTATAACATAAACTGTTCATTAAAAATATTGTTTTAATATACATATATTTGCGTTAATAAACTAACAAATCCTTTCTCTAATGGAGTGATTCTCAACTAGTGGCCTGCCACCCAAAAGTGATTAGAAAAAATAAAACTAAAAACATTTTCTGATGGTTATCAGCCATATGGTTAATTCTTGAATGAGTGACTGAATAATTTTAATGTATCAATAAGTTATTTTTTTTTTAATATCTTCAAATAGACATCTACCCTATCAGTTTAAATTCAAAGATTTGTACTCAAAATACAGATTCAGCTTTTTATTAGATATTGATAATATTATTTTGGTTTAGCATGAAGCTCCAGTATAGTATGACCATACTGTAGTTTAGCAAAGTAAATATCTGGCTATTAGTCAAATTAATTAAAACTATCTTCTCAATTACTAGTACAACATTTAAAAAAAGTACAATAAAGCTACTTTCTAAGTGAGATTTTTTTTTCATTTCGGATTTGTTACTAGATTAAATCTAAATGTTTAAAAAAAAGTTTATTTTAGTGTGTTTTCAGCTAAAGCTTCATTTTTTTTAAATACTTCTCAATAGTACATATTTTTTTCATGTTTGTTTGTAAAAGAGCTGTTGACTCTGTAAAAAAATGGTTACTGAAACAAATTATTTTTATTTTAAGGCAGTAAATTGAGCGTAAAAGGGAATATTCCTCTGTAACATCACCACTTGCTGATCATTTTGGTTTATCACTAAACTTGCCATACAGTGGTATTTTATTCCCTGTTAAAAACGGCACCATCTTTTCATTTAATAAAGGTAAGAAGTTGAAAATTTTCTTAAATTTAGGTCGCAGCTTGGCTCTGAGGGGTGTTGGTGGGCCCTGGAGTCAGCTCAGTTGAAAACAACTGCTCTAATAAATCCATTCTCTAAAAATTTATCTAAAAATTATAAATAAAAAAAATTCCCATCTGATCTTCTTGGGAAGAGCCGCTTGTTCAGTATTTTTTTTTTTTCAAACGTAATTAATCTTACTTTTTATTTTAGTTCAGAGTTATTAGTTTAAAACGAATTATGGTCTAATACTGAGTCTGTGTGTATTTATCTGATTTTCCTTAGTATGTAATAAAGAAGCTAAATCTGACCACCTCTTCTAAGCGTGAGCGGCGTGCTGCAGAGCAGGAGGCGCAGCTTCTGTCCCAGCTGAGACATCCCAACATCGTGACCTACAGGGAGTCTTGGGAAGGAAATGACCGTCAGCTGTACATTGTGATGGGTTTCTGTGAAGGGGGTGACCTCTATCACAGGCTTAAACAACAAAAAGGGGAGCTGCTGCCAGAGAGACAGGTTGTGGAGTGGTTTGTCCAGATAGCCATGGCACTCCAGGTACAGTATACACAAATACTGGGCATAAATTAGGACAAATATAGATGCATTTGTTTATTTAAATGAGTGTAAGGTACAGGAAGTAAATGGTGTCTTAATTTTCAGTACCTGCATGAGAAAAATATTCTTCACCGGGACCTGAAAACGCAGAACATCTTCCTGACTAAAACCAACATCATCAAAGTTGGAGACCTGGGCATTGCACGAGTTTTGGAGAACCAGAATGATATGGCCAGCACACTTATTGGGACCCCATACTACATGAGTCCTGAGCTGTTCTCCAATAAACCCTATAACCACAAGGTAGTATTATTCCCTGTTTTAAGTAATATGAGGAGCCTAAAAACAATTCTGATTGATTAATTGTCTTTCAAGTTTTTTATGCACAATTAAGGAATACAATTATATAATCTTCAAATAGACATCTACTCTGGTATATCAGTTTAAATTCAAAGGTTTGTACTCAAAATACAAATTCAACTTTTTATTAGATATTGATAATATTGTTATTTTGGTTTAGTATTGAAGCTCAAGTATAGTGTGAGCATACTTTAGCAACTAAACAGAGAACTAGAAAGTAAATATATGGCTATTAGTCACATTAATTGAATCTGTCTTCCCAATTACTCAATACAACATTTAAAAAGTACCAAAAAAAAAAAAAAAACAAAAAACTACTTTATAATGGAATTTTTTTTTTCAGATTTGTTAAAAGATTAAATCTAAATGTTTACTCTTTTTGCATCAATGTTAGTTTTGATCAGCTGATTTTCATAGGCTGAAACTAATTAGTAGTTATTATGAAATGCTGAACTCATAAAATAGTTTCCTCTATTGGTTTTATTATATAAAAAAAAAACTTAAATGTTCACTAAATGTGTTACTACTTTGTATATTAGAAAACAAGAATTGCCTTAAATTTAGCAGCATTGCCTCTTTGTTCGCCTTGGTAGATCGACTCTGCATTTTATGGCATTTATTCCAGATTACTGTAACAGATAAACAAAAAGATATTTAAAAAAATGTGTTTCCAGAGTAAAAATAAAATACTTGTGAATTTTTAAAGTTCATGCAGAAAATATATTTTTATTGGACAGAGTTAATTGTCAGGGATGCTCCAATCAGGTATTTTTTTGCCTATCACTGATACAGATCAGGCATGGTGCCGATCACATTGATTGGCTATAAATTTTCTGATTTTGTTAAGATGAGTGCTACTTGCTATGTTATCTGGAAAATAGGAACCATAGAATCACATTAATTTAGAGAAAAACATGTTTTTTTTTTTTTACTTTTTCCAAGACAAAAAATATAAACAATTTGCATGCACAATACAGCAACTATTCATTCAAAAGAATAAATTAAATTTATCTGCTATCAGTAACAGAATATTTAACAGATTGAAAACATGAAGACTCTCAACAATCTAAATAGTGCAGAAAATCCAACAAATGTCAAAACATTGCTTAAATAAATACCACCGGATCTCTGCAGACTGCAAAGGTGATCGTTTTTTGTGATCCGCACTGAAATACATTGATCAATATCGGTTGATCACATATTTTTTAATGGGCATTGGCTGCTCAAGATTGGTGGCTGATCGATCGTAAAATCTCTGATTTATAAACATCATAAAGAATCATTATTTTGTAACAAACCCACTGATGCTCTGAGGTTTTGCAGCTGCAGAGCTGGTAGCTAACATTCTGGGTGTATTCTCAGTCCTGATGTGTGTGTTGTGTAAGTGAATGTCTCTTTTCTGTCTCTAGTCGGATGTTTGGGCACTGGGCTGCTGCGTGTATGAGATGTCCACTCTGAAACACGCCTTCAACGCCAAGGACATGAACTCACTGGTGTATCGCATCATAGAGGGAAAGGTTGGTTTCTGATTTGCATTTTTATTTTGTACTGGGTTTTCAATAAAGTCAAAAATTAAGGATGATTTTAGATGCAGTAAACCTTTTTTTTTATACACATCTGGATTAACCTGCCTAAGTAAAGGTTGACTGAAAAATAATGAAAATAGCTGATAAAGCTGTTTTCAGCCAGCTGTGACACTGATTTAACTTTTTTTTTTTTATTTTGGGGGCAAGAAGTCTTTTACATTTCTTTTGTGTGTCTTTAGCCAGTTTAACTTGTTCTTTAGAGTTAATATATTTTTCTTTAAGAGCTATTGAACTTCGAATATTTTGAATATGTATAGTTTTTTTTTTTGTTTGTTTTTTGTCATTAGTTGCCACCGATGCCAAGTCAGTACGATCCCCAGCTCGGAGTTTTGATCAAGAACATGTTGTGTAAGAGAGCTGAAGACAGGCCTGATGTTAAACTCATCCTCCGGCAGCCCTACATAAAACGACAAATCGCCATGTTCCTCGAAGCCACTAAAGAGTACGTCTTAACGTCCTAGGTTTTTTTGTTTAATTTCTAAGCAAAATGTCAAAACTTTTTTTAATTTGTATTAATTATTTCTACTTGAATCATTTGTTTTACAGTCAAATATAATTTCTGTTAATCCTTTTTTCTGCTCTTCAATCACAACAAACAGAATCATAAGTAATACTGTATTCTCATAAATGTTTGCTTGGTCCTCACTTTTCTAGAAAAACTGCCAGGTCAAGACCAAAAGCTGTGAGTGGAAGTGGAGATTCTGTTTCCACCAGTTCATCATCTGAAGCTTCGACTCAACAAAAACCTCAGCAGCTCCCTCAGCCTGAACCTCTCATCCGAGGAAAGAAGGTGAGTTGGTGATAAATACAGATGCTATTGAAATGTGTCCTTTTGCTTTATTTCTTCAAATTGGATATTTATCTGCAAGTACTGTTATGTCTTATAGATACACTCAGTGTTAGAGAGAATTTCTCACATTTGAATTAAAGCTGGGAATAGACCCAGAACTCACTGCAGCGATCTTTATCCTCTCTGGCCTGGAAACAACTTGTGTTACTCCTCCAGGAGGAGCTGGAGAGTGTTTCTTGAGAGAGGGTGGTCTGGGATTCCCTCCTGGACCTGGTACCTCTGCAACCTGACCATGGATAAATGGTAGAAGACGGATGGTTTGATGGAATTAAAGCTAGCCACTTGTTTTCTTAGTCTGACACAAGTTCTTACAAGTTCCTAATGAAGGTAGTTTTGTGAAATACCGCACCCCTAGTTATTAGTTGTGAATGACTTTCAGCTAAAACTACATCAAATTTTACCTCAGTTTCTGCAAAACTGACTTAATAAAGGACATTTTAGTGTTTGCTAAGACTGGTTAGCTGTTGCAGCCTTTTAAAATTAGGTTGACCCCCACAAGGTAATTAGTTGTAGACATGAGCCACATTAGATATTTTGCTAACATGGAGACACAGGCAGTTATGATTGCCTGTGCTTCATGACGACCAGTGCTACTTATACTGTATTGGGAGGCTTCCTGGGATGGGTTTCATACTGAAACGACAAAACACATAATTTTTCTCAGATTGTTTAGCTTCACTATCTTCTGTCTGTTAAACGTTCTGATAACGCAAAGATCAGCTGCAGCAATGTGTTTATTTGTTGTTTGATATCGTAGGGAATGGTTGAGACACTGGACACGATCATTTAGTCTGTTTCAGAAAAAGCCTCCTGTGAAAGAGAAGCCCAGGCTCCGTTGTTGACTTCAGAATGTGTAACTCTGCTCACTCTTTAAATGTAGAAAAAGCTCTGACACATTAAGAGGATAAAAATAAATAAATTGAATTTTCTGATTTTTGACAACCTTTCTGTTGCTTAAATCTACTTTTTGAGTTGTTGAATAAAAAAAAATTAAAATACAACATAGAAAACATAAAATCATCCGTTGGTGTGTGAAGATTAAATAGTCAAGTGGTTTGTTTTGATTATTTTCCTGTTTACGCTATTTCTGTTAAAGTTTATTTGAGGAGGGGACTGAATATTTTTCATCTTCTCATACGTAGAAAGAAGACAAATCACAACGTCGTAAAATCAAAAATGGTGAGACGGACCTCCCTCCAGTCCCGTCCTCCCAACCCAAATCGTCTGATGTCCTTAAAACCAGTATTGCCCACATGGCAACTGTCAGCAGCGTGAACCTCGACCTCCCCCTGCAGCAGGATGAAGATGTGATCAAGAGACAAGTTCAAAGACCTCCTTCTGTTGTGTCTCACCACGAGACAACCGGTGAACCTGCAACTCGCAGTTTGAACAAAAACAGCAAGGTGAGAGGGAAACCAGCTCTTTCCCTTCTGAAGCCTCCTCTGAAGGCTGGATCAGGAGTTAGTGGCAGCAGGCGGAGTGATAAGAGGACAGAGGCCAATGGACTTCTAGATGTTCAGCCACTGGCCCCACCAAGCCCAGGGGGCACGTTCTCTGTGAACCAGATGTCAGATGTGGACTGTAAATATGATACCATGGAGTTACTTAGAGAGGCTGATGTGCAGAACCCAAATCTAGAAAACCTTGAAGGAGTTCTGGACGGGAACATGGACCATCACATAAACACTCTGACACTTATCAAACAAACTCCAGCTCATCTACTCGCTTCAGATGTCCAAGTAAGTGTCCAACTGAGCAAATAAACACTTTATTACAAAGTGTCACTTTTTCAATTGAGCTCATTTCTTTTTTTGAAGGACATCTTGGAAGCTACTGAAATGCTGTTAGAGCCACTAGCACAGGTAAGAGGAAAAATACTCACACTTTTAAAAATATCCTGAAATATTCCATTTAATACAACGTGGAAAATTTGAAAACGTAGAGAGTTTTGGCCCAGCTGCAAAAGTTTGTGTCTTCAGGAGCCTGTTCTGGAGGAATCTTCTCCTGCAGCCTCTGAACGAGATCCAGCTTCTCCCTGTCAGAGTCCAGGGCGTTTGTCAGAACCTTCAGTATCACAGCAACACAAAGAAACACACACAAGACAGACAAAAGGAGACCAGAAAGAGGTAAATATGGATACAGGGGCTAAAGTTTGGCTGGCACCTATAAGACACAATCACTCTAGAGTCAGAGTTTCTTTATTGTCATTCGCACCACATGTGGTACATGTGGTGGAATGAGATTATGCACACAGGGTCCCAGTTACATCCAACACTAAAATGTAAAAGAAAAACAGTAATAAGATCTAAGATATGAACTAAGAAAAACATTAACCAAAAATTAGTGCTGTCAATCAAAATTTAATCAGATTAATCACACTCTGGGGCTGTGATTAATCTGATTAATCATTATGCTTAATTTTGTAAGCTCGAAATGTAAATATGTAGGTTTTGTCATGATCAGCGGCCCCCACTGGCCCCCCATCTGCTCACGTCTCTGGCCCTTCATTACATGCACGTTTTTGGTCACACCTGCCAGTTTCCTCCACCTCTTGACTCCTCCATCCAGCACCAAGCACTAATATAAAACCATTACGTCGAACAGCAGCACGAACATGAGTCTGTGTGAGCAGATGAGCACGAATAAACACAGCAACATGAAATAGATTCACAGTGATTATCCTGGTTAGATACAGTAGTCATGAGTCTAACAGCCTCAGGGTAGAAGCTGTTCCTCAGTCTAGTGGTTCTACACTTAATGCTCCTTGACCTCCTTCCTCTTCAATATATTATAATTTTTCATATGGTTTAGAAAGTGTTTCGAATTTTCTACCTCTGTTTGGTTTATATCTACCTGTATTTCATCTGTAAACTTTAAAAATAGTTTTCTGTAGATAACAACAGAAACGTAGCAATAAGTGGTGTCGATTGACATTTTATGTCTTTCTTGAGTTCAAGGCGGCAGCTCCAAGACCGTTACCTCAACCTCCTGTTGAGTGTGCGTCTGTGGAAGGGAGGAAGAAGAGCAAGAGAAAAACTGCAGAGGCTTCAGCGTCCACGTCCGTCAGTTTGTCTGAGGATGGAGTTTTACCATTCCCACAGGTGAGCACGATGCACAGGTGAGTGACTCTTTGAACGAAAAACTGCCCCAGACAGATTTAACTGAGCAAATAGTCAACATCTCTGGCTTAATAAAAAGACGTTTAGTGAATATTTCTAATTAATGGTTTGAAAACAAAGATTAGAACGTTGTTTAAGGGTTTTTTTTAGTTTTATTTTATTTTATATTTATTCATTTCAAATTTAAAACATAAAAGAAACAATTTACAGATTCATAAGAAGAGAAAGAAAAAAAGAACAAATTTAAAAAGAAAGGAAGAAGAAGAAAAAAATCTTATAATATCTGCCCCTTCTTAAAACAAAATCAATTCTAACAATCAATTCAAGCAATAATCACCCATGAACCTACTCGATAACTCATAACAATTTATAGAACAATTAGTAATTGCCATTTACATATATCTTCTCAACAATTTAATTTGTTTATTTGTTTGTCCTGTAAAAATGTGATTGTAATGAAAACTTGCAGGCAAAGAAAATGCAACGACGTGCTTGTGAATAACTGCTGAAACCTTCAAGCACTCACATCTAATGCCGACATTTTCTTATGACATTTTGACTTATTTTGCAATCAGCTGAACGTGGTGCCAAGATGACGTGCACATCCCAGAGAAGCATGTTTTACCTACGTCTGCTGTTTGTCTGCGTTAGAGCGACCTGCGATCAGTTCATCAGTCATCGCTTTCAATGTTTAGGTCTTCGATTTGATTCTACCGTAACTGACACCGATGTTCCTGAGGTCCTTGTTTTATTTTCATTTAAATAAGCCAAACATCTCATGCACTATCATGAATGCTACATCTATTTTTATTTATTTATTTCATTTTCTGGTGTCTTAATGATACATTCTCATTTTAGGTTGTGCCGATTAAAAAAAAAAAACTTTTTTTTTTTTAAGTAAAACCTGTGGATTAATTTTTTTCCTACATTTTTTTTTTATATATATAATCTTGGTGTTAACCATTTCTGTGTGGATGTTCTGTTTCTGGCCATGAATTGTGGTATATTTTACTCTGACTAAAGCAAAGTCCAGTTCAAATGTGACAAAAAAGTCGTAAAATGTTATGTTCAGGATCGTCCTCTGACTGCAAGAGAGAGAAGACGTCTGAGGCAGTCCCAGGAGAGTGGCAGCCAAGCAGGTAATCCCTCTAAACTGAGAAAACATGTCAAACTGTTGCAATACAAATAAGTACCAAAATGTAAATTACTAAAAAAGCAAATTTTCTCCTCACAGAAAGTTTAGCTCTGAACCACACTGTTTAAACTTGTACATTCGTACGTTTTGTTTGTTCCTGGAATGTTTTAAGTTACAGTTTGTGGAGTATTTTATTGTTTTTTTGTTGCTTTGCTCAGGTGTACGAAGAGCCTCGTATGATGCTGCCTCCACCAACGCAGAGTACCACAGTGTCCCAGTTACTCGATCTGCTTCATATTCCATCACAGAGCCCAGCAGTAAGGTGCAGATACTCAGCTGTTTGAGATGTTAAACTGTACATCATGTAGATTAAAGGAGGACAGTCTGGGGGGCTAATCTGGAGCTATTAAGTGCAAAACTGGTTTTAAAACGTGTCTCGTCAGATCTTCTGTAACATGACAGGTTTGTTTTGTCACAGCAGGATAAGTCGGTGGAACAGAAGTCTGATGAAGACGAGTGCAGCTCGTCTACCAGCTCCACAGAGCGTTCAGAGGGAGACTGCAGGGAAAGGCGAGAGCAGACACCAGAAGATCAAGTTCAGCTCGACTGAGCTATAAAGTATCAAACGTTAAGTCTTATGATGTTAATTCATGTGTCATCCGCAGAAAGACCGAGTCCTGCGACATGCACGATTTGGTTCACATGATGACTCAGACTTTGAGAATGGATGTTGGAGACGGGGGACACGAGGTGGACAAGAGCAGACCTGACTCCTCCACGCTGCCAGAGTTCAAACTGAACAGGAGGTACAGAGACACCCTGGCGCTTCATGGGAGAGCTCGAGGGGAACCAGAAAACTTGTCCATGGGTGAAATACCAATAGGTAAAATATTTTTAATTTAACTCATAAGACATGCTGGAGCTTTTCTTTGTGTGTAACAACTCTGCCTCTTCAGAAAGCTCCACGTCGGGTCCGGCCAAGGTAAGAAGAGCAATAGAGCACCTGAGAACAGATGTGGTGAAAGGTCTCGGTGTCAAGCTCTTGGATAAAGTGCTTGAAATCATGGAAGAGGAGGACGAGGTCAAAAGAGAAGTAAGTGAACACTTCAGACGTCAACATAACACAGTGTTTAATTTAAGGCTGCATAAAATTAACTGTTTTACTCAGTGTTTGCTTGAATGAATCAAAAATAATTATGTAGTCACTGTTTTAGAAACTTTTGTAAATCAAAAAAATGTCATTTACAATTAACTGAACAGACACTGCAGATAAACTGCCGTTTACACTATTTTTATTACTATTTACTGGTAAGTCTTCGTTGGACCAAAACTAATGATGTTTAAATTGTTTTTCATTTCTCAATTAAAAAAAATGCTACAAGAGATTTTTTTCAAGGGACAGATTTAAATTTACAAGTATAATTTTTTAAAACTTGATGCCAGCGGGCTCCATTTTGTTTTTCAGCTGCGCCTTCGTGAGGAAATGGGCGACAAGAAGTATCAAGCTTATGCTGTCATGGTGAGACAGCTGAAGTTTTTCGAGGACGTGGCTTTCAAGGTTTAAAGAGGACTGAATCTGGAAACACAGAAGCAAATTTACCTGACATCATTTATTTAATATATATATATATATATATATATATATACTGTATAACTAAAAAAAAAAAATACTTCCAACACCATGTCTTATGAAACAGTGGTTGTAAAAAATGTGTTTCAATTGTGTTTCAAATTTGTACCAATTTGAGAATTAGTCAAATTGTTTCCTGCCAAATGACCACTTCTTGCATGCCACCCAAGTCTTTATTGCAAGTTTTTGTCAAGGAATTGCAACTTTTTTGGCAATTATGTAAATAAATATGTAAAACAAAATGTAGGTACAAATACAGAATGTGAAAATAATCTAACAAAAATCTTTAATACCTATGCAAACTGTCATTTTAAGGCTCTTCTTCTTTTTTTTATTTCCTGTCATAGAGTTTACAGTCATTTTTTATTACAAGGCCAAAATGTCACGAGCAGTATGCTTTATGTTGTAAGTTTTTATTTCTTAAATTTTACATTTGCTGTTCTATTTCTTTCTTAGATTATGTAAAATAGATGTAATGTATATATTAACATTTGAACTATTTCTATTAAAATCTGAAGCTGTTTTTGCTTACAGCTACTTTAACTTTAGGTGCTGCATTAAATATTTTAATCCTGACAAAATATTTTGGTCGCATAAACAGCATTTTCTACAAAATCATTAGAAAGAATCCATTCCCATTTATAAGACTGGTATGACTGAATGTTTATTATACAAATCATATTTCAAAATTGAGAAGATAACACATTTACTCTGAATGTTTTTAATGTGAACCGCTGGACAAACTTCAAGATGGTTCCTCAGGTACAAAAGATCATTTGAAGCCAGGTAAGGGACCGTTATTGACCTATTTGTGCTTTTTCTTTTTGCTGCCATCCTGGTTCATGATAAAGAACTGGGCTCTCCCACCGCTCTCTGGTGCAACTGGCTGCCAAGGCAGAGGATTCTTCCTGTACATGGGCCATGGAGGCAGGGTCAACTGGTGTAAAGGGCAGAAACACAACCTGGTGTTATTTTCAGTATGGTGTACAACCAAACAAGAATTAACCAGTGAAAACTTACCACACAAGACACAACAAAACCAGCCAACACTATGTACACTGTCCACCCAAACTGCTGAATGATCAGACCATAGATGAATCCTATCACCTGTGAGGAAATGTATCAGTAAACCACACTAAAGGTAAAAGCAATGCCATACCAGCAGGTGATTTTTATGATTGTTTACCGCAGAAATGAGAATAATTCCTTGGAAAATCTGCTCAGCCAGCTTCTGGCCCTTGTAATCCTGCAACACAAGGAAGCATAACAAGTAAGTGAAAGCAACGTTACCAACATGCAGTTTGGACAGTGTATTGACTTGATTATTGGGTCAATTTGAACAAACTGTATAAAACTTCCTATGCATTTTTCATTTGAAAATACATCTCTAGACTCAAACGTCCAGGTTTCTTTGTCATTCAACATTTAATGCTAATTAAGAGGATTGTGGATTTATCCATTAAATTACAAGTCAACTAAAAAATTGATTATGGCAGATGAAACATGATAGCACTGTCCACACATTTGGGTGAGAAGTCATGTGATATCAAGAAATGTGCCTTTAATAAAGAGGGAAATAAATATTTTCCTTAGTATTCCATATACTGTAGTTACCAAAGTCTATAAAACAATTAAAGCAAGTTATTTTCAATAGAGGTTAAAAAAAAATAGTAATAAATGTAAGAGATTAACTATAATAAGGCAATTTATAAACATCTGCTCCACATCCAAAGAACCGAGTAATTATAAACTAACATTATTAACTCACCCCGGCAAGCAGAATATTTGTGATCGCTAGATTCAAGTTTTGTAATGAAAAATATAAATGCATTTGATTAGCAGCTGTTGCTTTTTTTTTTTTTTTTTTTGAGATGCCAGCATTAAATAACTTAATAACTGTAACGAAAGTAGTAGCTAGTTTATTTTTAGTTCTCGATTTTAAAAGGCAATTATTTCTTACCATATGTGTGGGAATGGATTTGAATTTCGAAAGCATGTTTCTAGTTGAAATAAACTGAAATATTTTGTCTCTAGCTAACAAAGCAGTTTGACTTCCGGTTTTTAAAACGCTACGTCGAACTGTGAACCACCTGTTTACCCTTCACCGCCCTCTATTGGCAGAAACTATACAGTTTCATAGATTTACATATCACGTGGATAAGACAAAGCGGCTACGATTGAAGGCATGTATGGTTTTAAACTTGTTACAATTTTAGGCTGTCTAAAATAGTGCCATCAGAAATATGTACTTTTAAAATACTACCTATTATATTATATTAGTTATTGATTACGTAGCAGCAAGTTTTTTTTAATTTAATATTATGCTAACCTGCCGTAATGTGAATTTTAATAATTTTATACGGATTAAAAATAGCAAATTATATATTTTTATACAGGCACGTTTTAAACACCTACAGCTACGTGCAAACGTTACAAACTTGTTGATGTTGAGTTGGCATTTTGGCTCAAACGTGATTTTGTCTTATACAGTACTTCTCTTAAAAGCTGCGGAACAGTAGTGAGTATTGTAAATTTAACCATACTCAAAATATTAAACTATAATTTAGGGTTTGCATTCGCCACGCAGCAGTGAAGTAACGTTACAAAGATTAGGAGACTCCGTGGACATCACTTAGCTTCGGTACATTTTAACCGTCCTGATCTGTTTTGTAATTTATTTTTGTTTTATACAAGCGCTGTTGTGGAGTAGATGCTGTCATGACACTAAGGAGAGGTGAGCCAACTATTACTTGTTCACACATTGTAAACGAAAACATTTGACTGGTCTTACTTACAACAACTGTCCATTCATTGTGGCCCACAGTAAATGTGCTCATCCTCATACTTCTGGCTGTGGCCTTCCTTATTATCGTTCAACGAAACCTCCTCAACCTCAGTGACTTCTTGCACGGAGAAACCCCAGGTATCTTTGTGCTACACATTTAAATATCCTCACGTCACGTGGTTTGTGGTTGTGTGCATCTCAAACTAGCCTAATTAAAGCAGAAAATGCAAAAGTTATAAGAATGTGTCTTCATCCAGATGCTGGGGTGGTCCTTCCCTTTGAGGCTGAGCTGTCTCCAGATCTTGGACTTGATCTGGACAGGAAAGGAGAGGAGATCCCTGTCCTCATCACTGCTGCAGAGGACAGACTTGGAGCTGTGATTGCTGCCATGAACAGTGTGTACCAGAACAGTAAATCCAATGTGGTTTTCACTATTGTGACTCTCAATGACACAGTTGATCATCTAAGGCAAGACGTTTATGTTAACTACTTACTTATTACCACATTTGCAAGTTTTAAGTAACCTGACTTGACCTTGTTTATCTTTTACCAACAGGACGTGGCTGAGTCAGACAAAGCTGAAAAATGTCAAACATAAAGTGATAATTTTTAACCAAGAGCTTCTCAGTGGGAAGATGCCAAAAGATCCTAAGACAACGGAGACTTCAAAATCAGTAAGACAAGAGGAAACAGTGTAACCACCTAAACCATCAGTTTGTTTGGTTTTAATTGTTTGTGTGGTTGTTTTAGTTGATGTTTGCCAGGTTTTATTTGCCTTTATTCATACCTGAGGCAGATAAAGCCATCTACCTGGATGATGATATCATTGTGCAAGGTAAAGATGAGAATTACTTAAAATAATAAATTAAACCAGTTAACCATTGTGCTGTCATCAAATTATAAGAAAAATGGATTTTCTGGCAAAGTTTTAATCAGTTCTTGTGTTTTTTTTTTTTTTTTTTTTTTTATCTCAGGAGACATTCAGGAGCTTTATGAAGCCAACCTGAAACCAGGACATGCAGCTGCCTTCGCTGACGACTGTGTCTCCGCTTCTTCTAAAGGCATCATTCGAGGAGCTGGAAACCAGGTGGTCAAGCTTTAAAAACATTTTTAGGAATATAAGTATGCCAACTACGCCGATGCTTAATATTTTTTCTTTACATAGAACAACTATATCGGATTCCTCGACTTTAATAAGGAATCGGTGAAGAAGCTGGGGATGAGGGCCAACACATGCTCCTTCAACCCGGGGGTCATTATTGCAAACCTGACTGAGTGGAGGAACCAGAACATCACCCAACAGCTGGAGCACTGGATGGAGCTCAACGCTCAGTGAGTGACCACTAAGGGGGAAACGTTGATGCGTTGCATCATTCTGTTAAAGAGAAATGTAAACTTTGGACTTCCTTTATTTGTTCCGTCCACAGAGAAGATCTGTACAGTAAAACCCTTGCAGAAAGTGTCCTCACTCCTCCGCTTCTCATCGTCTTTTACAAACGTCACTCCTCCATTGACCCGCTGTGGCATGTGAGACACCTCGGTGAGTTTTGGTTTAGTCCTGATGGAAACTCAGAAGAACTTTTTTTTTTTTTTTAATTTCTTTAATTTGTCGGTAAATTTCACATCCTCATAAAAATTGCTCTACTTTGTATATTATTGACCCATTGCAAATACTTCTACTGCACAAGAGCAAATACTTGGAGATCCAAAGTAGCTAACTAAAAAAAAAAAAAAACAATAATTCAGTGAGCTGACCAACTATAGAATTATCCATGTACTGTATACCTAAACTTGCTTTATGTGTATCTAGAAGTTTGAACTTTTTGTGCAATTTAATCAACATTGTAGGCAATATCCAGTTAATGTAAAATCTTTACTACCAATAAAGTCGTTGACTGTTTTGTAGCTAAATTAATTTCTAAAATTCAGCTTCACCAACATACACATCGTCTCAAAGCTTTGTTAAACAGCATGAGTGTTTTATTAATCCTTATCCAAATCAGGGTTTTATCTTCACTCTGTATATATTAACTCCAAGTAAAGTCTAAGATGTAACAAATGATATGACTAATGAGCTTTTGGCAGAGCTGTTTTATTTCTTGTAATAAATAAGAAGGCAATGCCACCGTAAAACCTCCACCGAAATAAAAGCTGTAGTTTTTCAGTGCTCTCCAAAATTACCTGAATCCACAGCTCTTCGTTTTGTTTGTTGTTTCTCAGGTGGTCTCTGAAGTTTGACACGTAGCTGCTAACGAGTTTTTTTTTTAAACCAGTTAAGCAGTGTAGTAGTGTATGTGATACACAGGCAAATGGAGTATACCCACTAAAAAAAGCTTGGGGATTTCATTATACCCACTTAAAAGACTTCCAAATGATACGTGACATTATTGGGCTCATGTCATTGTCAACACATTTGGAACACTGTATAGACACAATGAGTTGGTTCAACCTGTTTTTTTGTATAAGTAATACTTCTGTACAGGTACTTACTATGTGAACGTGTTTTGCTTTGATACTTTTTTTTTTTTTTTTAATCTACCACATGTTTTTAATACAAAGCCAACTGTTGTACAAAGTTTGTTGTTTATTTATTCAAATAAAATTATTTTTTTAAATGTTCACTATGCTTAAAAATCAAAATAATTTATGATTAAACTGTATTAACTGGTGTACTTCAGTTTCTAAGCACAGTATACCCAGTACAAAAATGAAGACTACCCCACTGCATTTAATCAAGTGTTTGGAACTGAACCCAAGTGATGCACATGTTGCTCACAACTTGTTTAGTGAATTACCTTTAAATTAAACATTCTCATACTTACCAGTAAGTAAAATTTAATTAGATTGTAGCTGACTGCAGTTAACTAAAATTAACCGGAGTGTTTTCAGGTAATTCGGCTGCTTTGAATAACAAAATTAACACTTTTTCAGGCACTACCGGAGCTGGAAGCCGCTATTCCCCCCAGTTTGTGAAAGCTGCCAAACTCCTCCACTGGAACGGACATTACAAGCCCTGGGGGAGAGCGTCGTCTTTTTCCGAAGTGTGGGACAAGTGGTTTATTCCTGACCCTACAGGGAAGTTTCATCCCGTGCGAAGACATTTGAACTAAACGGTTTCAGGAACCTTTAGACCAGCTCAGCCTCAGGAACTAAAGTCTTTGCCAGTGATCCGATCCGTCATCCTCTGGGTTTGTGAACTTTTTAAATATTTTTGGACCTTTTTTTTTTTTTAATTAAAAAAAGGCATGTTTTAGTCTTGCTTTTTTAACTTACATTTCTCACAATTTTGACAAAACCACTGAAACGTTTTCCTCATTCAGGTTTTTTTTTTTTTTTTGCCTTAAATTTTTTTAAAATCTTGATCATGTTCAGGGGAGTGACTAACACAGGGTGTGTATACATTTCATCCTTGTAACATACATTTTTTTAAAAGGTCTAAGCACAAGCACCTTGATGTCCAGCCCTGTTTAAAAATTGTAATTATAAACTTGTATGTTAGACGTCGACTCTTTTTGTTGCCTGCCAGTCGGTGCATCATTCCAGGCACTGCAGCTGCTACAAATCATTTATTCTTAACTGAGCACACTACATTTTACAGAAGCTGCAGAAACCGTTTTATCTTTTTAATTTTGTCTGGACTGTAATCCTGAGCTTCAGCCTCTCAGGTGTTCAGCATCTGGATCCTCGGTGCAGAAAAACTAAAGGTTTCAGAATAAATCAAGTTTTTTTTTTAATTTTTTTTTTTATGTATTTTAGAAAGTAAAAACCTAATCTGAAAATGCTAAATATTTTCCAAACTTAAATACAGAGACAAACTCCATAGCATCTAAAACAGTTTTGGTATTTTAATCTGTATTAAAGTACCAAGAACTTGATGTAGTTTGTTAAATTGTCTAATTCAGCTAAATAAACTTAAGTTTCTCTGTAAATGCTGCCTGTTTACACCTGCTTCAGGTCGTTGTTTGGTCAAACGACTATGTAACTCAATTGTCCTTGAATTTTCAGTGATCTGCTCCTGTACCTCCCCTGAAATGCTTTACATTTTTACTCATGTTCATGTGTTGTAAATGATCACTAAACCTCTGAACTGTGGGTTTTTAAAGCATGCTTCTAACCAAATGTTTTCAGATTGCACAAGTTTCATTAGATTTATAAAACTTACAAAAAGCTGTTACCGGGGTACCTGTTTTTTTTTTTTTTTGTTTTGTTACAATAAATCAAATAAAAATGGTGTTTCTTTTAATTCATTTCCTAAATTTGTCTAAAAACTGCAACTTTTCTTGTACTTTACACCAATGTCTAACATGGACCCTAAAAAATGGACAGCTCTTTTTTTTTAAAGTTTTATTTCATGTACAGGTCATTTATATACAGTACTCTGCATTTAGAGCTTCCAACTGATTTTTTTTAGACACTTAAAACATCTTTTTTTTTTATTTAAAGTAGACAATGGATATTTACACAACTGTCATGAATGAACTGCTCTAGAACAGACGTCAGGATATTGTTCAAAGTGAAGTCCGTACGAGGCGTTTCGTCTGATGGTCTTCAGGTTTACAGGGGCTCGTGAACACCTCAGTCTGAACAGGGCCAGCAGACTGAAATATGTTTCCTGATGGTGACTCTGCATCTTCACGTATCTAACGGCAGGTTTCCATTACATGAGCACAGTTCTACTTCCTCAGCACAAAGTACCCAACACCACAGGCAAGGTCGGCTGCCTGTCGCTGAAATTACATTTGATGCTGCAAATACAATAAACACTGAAGTGACTTACAGCTGCAACACTAAAATAGTTTGTAAAAGACTCCCAGTACAGAAGTTTAATAAATCAGATTACTGACTGAGGCAGCAGATCCCAAATGTTTCAGCTTCCAACACAACTGCAGCAGAGGCTTGTGACCCCAAATATAAAAACTCTGCTTAATAATTTAGCATAACATATGTGGCCTGTTTGATCACACATAAAAAAGAATTGTTTTACAAAACAATCGTGTTGAAGCTGCTGCTGCATAAGTGATCCCAGACCAGTCAGCTGTGTTTCTCCATCACTTTATAACAGTGTCTCGTTTGGGACTTCAACTGATCAAACAGTAAAATAAAGGTACTAATATTCTGTTGTACTAGATGCAACTTAAAATAGGGAAGCTCTTCATCCCCAATTGTTCCAATGTAACGGAAACACATCAAGCTAATCCAGGTGCAAGGAAACGACTGAGTGAAGGAAGAGCTCATTTAAAATCCGTGTTGAAGTCATAAGCATCATCTGTGGTAACTGTAGAGAGGCTGATGTCGATGGGGAACGACTGAAATTTCACCTTGTTGGAATTTTCTGCAAAAAAAAAACAATATTAAACTAATCCAGATAACTGTATGTGCAAGTTATTTCTTTTGTTTAAATTTACCTTTATGGGATGGTTTCTGGGGTTTCTTGAGTTCGACTTCACACAAGTCCTCTGTTTGTTGAGGCTGCGAGACAAAGACGTTTGAACTATTTAAACTCCAGCTTTCTCCAAGTTGCAGCGATTAAACTTGAGTCAGTGGGGATCAGAGTTGGATTAGAAGTCTTCACAAACAAATCGAGACTTGCGTTTTTGTCCTCATTTCCACAAGCACTTTTTATTTTAAGCACTCTTTCCACGTGGAGTTACCTCAATGTTCTCGTTCTCCTGCATCTCGTCCTCAGGGGCGGCAGCGGGCGTTTCTTCAGACGCACTCAGCAAACCTGCCGTCGGCCCTTTGGACGTGAAGCGTATGCAGCTGGCCTGCTTTGGAAATTTAAAACCTGCGGAGAGAAAATGAATATCAACACGTGGAAAAGAGCAGGAGATGCCATTTAAGTTTCTATACGAGTGCAGGGAATGCTGCCCCCAAGATGAAATTTCACCACTGGTACCTTTTAGAGTTTCCACATTTCCCAACTTGACTTTGTTCAGATCCCAGCCTGTGCGCATCTCCGTGACCACGGCATCAGAAATGTAGGGAGGGGGGCTGTAGTTGGGCGGCACCCGACAGTAGTAACTTAATTTGGCTCTGCGGGGACCCCAAGACAGAGAAACAGTTTTGAGACCACTAACAAAAGCTGAACATGTCGCACAGCATCGCTTGCAGTTGGTGTTTGGATCAGAGTTGGATTACAAGTCTTCAGAATCAAATCCAGATTTGCACTTGTGTCTTCATTTCCTCACCAACACCCCCCCCCCCCCCCGCCCCCGCCGTGTGTTCACTCACCCCGTCCAATCAGAGAGGAACGTAACGGCTGCTTGCTCCGTGTTGGGAACTCCACCCTTCTGGAGGTACCCACGTTTCTTAGCCAACAGGGTCAGGAACTCCAGGGGGTTTCTGAAGTCTGGCACGTTATACTGAAGCATGATCTGGAAGAAGAAACAACGTCACACCAGGACCTTCATCCATTATCAGCTCCCGTCTGCTGCGTGGCGGCAGCTGCTCCTACCTGGCTCTGATCGCACTGTTTCAGCAGAGTCCTGGCAGCATCCAGCACGCTCAGGTGACCCTCCTCCACCTGCAAGCTCCTCAGAGTCAGAGAGACTTGGGGGTTGGACGGTGAGGCCACCACTCCTGGGCTGTCTATCAACTTCACTTGTTTGGAGAGGTGCACCTCCTGCATAGTTCTGAAGTACAGAGAAAAAGAAAAAAAGAACAATTAAATGCACAACTGGTAAATGGACCGTACTTCTGTAGCACCTTTCTATCAAATCAAGATACTCACAGCACTTTACAACACATATGCGTGCACTCATTTACCCATTCATACAGCACTCTACTATATATCTGTACTAGACCTGTCACAATAAACAATAAATCAATTAATCACATGATAAATGAAAGTTATCGACTTCATTTTCATTTATCGGCTTTATCGTTTCTTCAAGTCTCTATTTCTACTGAGGACAATGAAACAGGTAGATAATGAAACAGGTAGATAATGAAACAGGTAGA
>JARVLU010001354.1:31772226-31782237 GCA_031762415.1 Simpsonichthys santanae
AAAAAATACATAAATAAAAGGGGGTGGGGGGGGGGGATGGAATAGAAAAGTAAAATTTACAGCAAACCTGAGTAAAATATTAGTAATACCTTTATAGTTAAATGAAATCTAATTACATCAAAGTTCATGTTCAAAAATCCAGGTAAAAAAATCCATTAATGTTCAGTCAGGTCATCTGGACAGTTTTTTTTTTTGTTGTTGGTGAAAGACATTTCGCTCTCCATCCGAAGGGCTTCACTGTGAAGAGTCATAAAGCAAACAGTTTTCCCCACTAAGCAGTAAACTCGTACGGTGGACCAACCAGTTTGCTGGTGATCAGATGGTTTCTTATGAAAGATGAAACATCTCTCAACAAAGAAAAAGAAACTTTCCAGATGACCTGACTGAACATTGTTGGATATTTTTACCTGGATTATTGAGCACAGACTTTGATGTCTAGAACCACGTTGGCTGTGTTGCCAGCGAGGAGTCAACAGAGGGAGACAACAGCCCCCAGAAACCATTTTATCACCAGCAAACTGGTCGGTCCACTGTAGGAGTGCACTGCATAGTGGGGAAACAGTTTGTTTGTGACTCCTTAGACTGATGAAGCCCTTTGGATGGAGGTCAAAACGTCTCTAAAAAAAATGAATAAATAAAATAAAAAAGATGTCCAGATGACCTGACTGAACATTGTTGGGAATCTAATTACTTGTTTAACGGGAGATGTACATGCTAGCTGTTTATCCCACCTGAAGTTACAAAAAGAGGCTGCAAAGATGTCGACAATGGAGGTGAGGTCATTTCCTTTTGTTTCTCCTGCTCCTGTTAATTTAATTATTGTTTGCAGTTCTAGAGCTGGATTTGGTGCCTTGGAACATTTAGTAATGAATGACAAACATTAATGTAAAAAAAAAAAACCCTATAAGCTAGTCTGTAAAAAATATGTGTTTTAAACTTATATTGTAAGGGGAGTGAATGTGTAAATTGTACTGACCCTTTGTTTCAAAGGCTTTGGAGCAATTCTTCTCTGGTCCATCTACCACAAAAAGACCCAGGAACACATTATCACAACAGAGAAGCATGTCGAAAAGTTAGTTTTTGCAAATGAAGATTATTAACTATTTTATGAAGAGAAATTTACCGTTTTCATCATAGCAATATGCATCATAAAGCTCCTCAGGTCCTATATCAGAATGGATAATAAATCCAGTCTTGTTCTTTGCACAGTTTTCATGAAACATGTGTCTGAGGATGATGATGGTCCCATTGCTGATCCAACCATATCTTAATAGATACAACATTATTAGGTTTAGAAGCTGGGAATATTGCTTGATTAAAACACCCATATATCATTTCTGTTTAATTCTTTTAAAAATGTTTTCAATGAAAACAGATGTGTTGTGACCATTTTGTGCAAACAACAAGCAAACGTTTTACCTGCAGGTTTCCATGCCTTTGTCATAGGCTTTGTCAACTTGCTGCTGACTTGCAATGTTGCTGTCCAGCTGCTCACACACCTGCTTAGCCATTTCAAAGGTCAGCATGTGCCGACCTTTTCCCTCAACGAGAAATACGCTAGCAAAGCTGCAGCTGCGAGCGTTCACTTGAGGGAAACAGAGACAAAAACAAACAATATAAGTGGCCACGTTAACCAAAAAATTGCTTTGCATATTTAAAATGTAGAGTTTATTAATGTCATGAATTCAAAAAGTTGTTTTTAAATAAAATGATCTTGCTTTGGTTGATTGGGGAGAAAATCATCTATGAGTCGACAACCTATCAACTTGTTAACTTTATAAAGCACCTTTAAAACCTCATGTAGATTCTGCACTTGCCCTATACAGGTATAGTTCTTTTATTATACACTGCTACACCACACAATATTGTTTTATTTAATCTTTTTTTTCTTGACTCATTTAGATAATGGCAGCAATGTGGTATAATCCCTGATTTTGTTAGTTAAAACATCTGTACCACTGCGCCTCAGCTTGCTCCTAGAGGATTTGGGGGTCTCATGACAATCTTTGCCATACACAAACAGTCAATGCATCGCTTCAAGTTCATTTCTCAAAGTGTGTCAACGTCCTAATTAATCTCAGGGCATTCTATTTTCAGACTGAGGAACAGAAAGCATGAACAAGACACAGTGGTATTGGGCATATATCTGATACATCTACAGTACAAACACATTAATTTATCGCATCATTTGATTGAGGAAAAAAAGCCTCCTTTGCATGCATAAACAATTTTTTTAATGTTTAAAATGTTCTTCTGCTGAAAACCCAATGAGATGTTACGCAACAGATGAGAATTGTCACCAAGGGAACGTGAAAGGAACATGATCCATCAAAGAAAGTAATGGTCACAAATCTGGACAATTAAACAAATCAGGAATAAATTCAACAGTTACCTTAAGGAACAAAAATAAGCATTTCAGGTTAGCGGTTTGGTGATAATTTTGCTTTACAAATGAAAATCAATTTGTAAAATCCTTGTGAATTCTCATCAGAATGTTATTATTTCAATCAAACATATTGTCCGAAACGAGATTATTCAGTCCTCAGTATAAAATGTATTAATAATAATGATCTAAATGTTCTAAATTCAGATGTCACTAACTAATTTAATAATTATGTGTACAGATACGTATTTGTTTTTTTTTTTTTTTTTAATTTTATTGTTTTTCCTTATTTCGGCTGCTCCCTTCTTCAGGGTTTGCCACAATGAACTAACTCGTACAAAGACTTGGCAGTTGTTTTTATGCTGGATGCTCTTCCTGATACAACCACAGACCACTGAGCTTCCACAGCCCTCTCTGTGGAGCACAGAGCTGCCATCTAGGATGCCTTGGGGAGCAAATGGAGGGGGTTAAGGGCCTTGCTCAAGGGCCCGGAGTGGGGCAAATGAGGGTAGAGGCTCTTCAAGCTGTAGCAATATTTTCTAAAATATTCTTGAATACCATTCAACATTGATGCTTGAAAGTTTGCAAACTCAGTATTTTCTTTATTTCTGCATCAAGATAAACAAAACAGATTTTCATACTAGTTAAAAAAAAATGAATAAGTAGAAACCAGTTAAACAAACGAGACAAAAATATTCCACTTGGTCATTCATTTATTGAGGAAAATGATCCAATATTACATATTTGTGAGTGGTAAAAGCCTGTTCAGTATCTGGTGCTAAGATGTTTCATTGCAGGTGAAGCCAGAGGAGAGAGTGAGGAGAGGTCTAGGTCTTCACAGCTGCAGAGGAGTTGAGTACCAGTGGACAGAGGAGCAGGTTGTCTGGGTTGAAGGTTGAACTCCAGGCTTTTGGTTTTCATGGGACACGTCCAAGCTGAGGCGCAGTCACAAGGAACGAGGAAGTCAGAAGCTGGTCTCACTTGTAAATGAGTCTTTGAGGCTCCATGTGATTTATCTGTATAAATAAAGGTTGAATGAAAAAAAAAAAGAAGACTTGCAGGTTTTCAGGACTTTGAAGACACTGCAGGAGACCAAACACAATGTAGACACAAAATATCTAAAGACAGGTTAGTGGCTGTCCATTACCTTTACCATGGGTATGACAATGTCCCAGTGCTGGAGTAATGTCTAACAGAGGTTCTTATACCCAGCAGAGTAGTCCTGCAAAATCACCTGCAGGTGTGGAATGGTGGCTGATTGGGATCAACTCCACAGGAGGAATTTTAGACCATTCCTCCGTAGAACAGCTTCAACTCTGGGATGTTGGTGGTTTCCTCACATGAACTGCTTGTTTCAGGTCCTTCCACAACATTTTGAATGGATTACAGTCAGGACTTTGACTTGGTCATTCCAAAACATGAACTTTATTCTTCTTGAACCGTTCTTTGGTAGAACGACTTGTGTGTTAGAGTCATTGTCTTGCTGCATGACCCGAGATTCAGTTCATGGACACATGTGCTGACATTTTCCTTTGGAATTTTTTTTTATTTTTCTTTTGGCTGCTCCCTTCTTCAGGGGTCACTACAGAGAACTAACGCACATGAAGACTTGGCAATTGTTTTTACGCTGAACGCCCTTTCTGACACAAACATAGACCATGAAGCTACCACAGCCCTCTGCGTGGAGCAGAGAGCTGCCATTTAAGGCGCCCAGGCGAGCAGATGGTGCAGGCTAAGGGCCTTGCTCAAGGGCCTAGTGTGGGACAAGTGAGGGTGGAGGCAGGTGTGGGTGCTTCACCTTTCCAACCCACATTTTCATGTTGTTGGTTTGGGGAGTTGAACCTGCAACCTTCTGATCACAGGCTCACCTCCTCTAACCTCTGCACCAGCACTTCCCCTTTTTAGAATAAACATGCCCAAAGCATGATACTACCACCACCATGTTTCACAGATGGGATGAGGTTCTTATGCAGGAATGCAGTGTTTTCCTTTCTCCAAACATAACACTTTTCATTTAAACCAAAAAGTTCTACTTTGGTCTCATCTGTCAACAAAACATTCTTCAAACAGACTTCTGGCATGTCCACGTGATCTTTAACAAACTGCAGATGAGCAGTGGCTTCCTCCTTGCAGCCCCGTCATGCACATACTTGTTGTTCAGTGTTCTCCTGATGGTGGACTCGTGAACGTGAACATTAGCCAATGTGAGAGGGGCCTTCAGTTGCGTACAAGTTAACCAGGTGTCCTTTGTGACCTCAGCAGTGTCATGTGCCTTGCTCTTGGAGGGATCGTTGTTCGTCCACCACTCCAGGGGAGGGTAGCAATGGTCTTGAATTTCCTCCATGTGTACACAATCTGTCTGACTGTGTGTTGGTGAAGTTCTAACTCTTCAGATTGTTTTATAACCTTTTCCAGCCTGATGAGCATCAACAACTCTTTTTCTGAGTTCCTCAGAAATCTCTTTTGTTTCTGCCATGATCCACTTCCACCAACATGTTGTGAAGAGCAGACTTTGTTAGATCCTGTTCTTTAAATGAAACAAAACTCACACCTGATCCCATTGACTGAAAACACCTGACTCTAATTTCACCTTCAAATTAACTTCAAATCCTAGAGGTGCACATACTTTTGCCATACACAAATATGTAATATTGGATCTTTTTCCTCAATAAATAAATGACCAATTATATATTTTTTCATTTGTTTATCTTGGTTCTTTTTATTTACTTTTAGGAATAGTATGAAAAGCCGATGATGTTTTGAATTTTTATATATTTTATTTATGAATAATATAGAAAATTCTAAAGCGTTCACAAACTTTCAAGCACCACCGTATTCTGTATTTTTCATTCATTCAACCTTTATTTAGGCAGGTTAATCTCATTGAGCCTCAAGGACTCATTTACAAGAGAGACCTGGCTACAAACTAAGGATGATGACTACAACAGCAATAGTACAGCAATAGAATATAAACTAAGGATGATGACAACAACAACAATACAGCAACAGTTTTTACCTTGAACAATCAACAATAGACAATCATAAAAGAGAAGTACAATTTTTTTTTCAAACAAGTTAAAACAAAGATGTCAAAAGTTGATAAAACAGACAGATTATGAGGCAGATGTAGAAAATCTGCCCCTCGGGGATAGGTTTCCAAGCGGTATACAAAAATGTAGACTACACCACTGCTTTCAAGTTTTTTTCAAAGGAAAGTCTATTGTTGCTGATGTCATCCTCGAGGCTCAATGGGATTAACCTGCCTAAATAAAGGTTGAAATAATAAGTACAGTATTTTAGCATTTAAGTAACTACTAAGCCATTTAGGCTTTTTGCTACCTTTATATTTAATCTATTGTTTTGCTTTTTTTTACATTCATGTCTTGCTTTCATTTTGCTTTGACAGCTCAGTTTAGAAAAGTTCAGCGGTCAATTTTCTCTTATTACAGATGTGCGGTCTGATTATATTCCCCAACGGCCTGCCATACTCTAGAGCGTGCCGTTTACCTGGAACCCACAGCTCGGCCGCTGATTGGTCCGCCTGGCGCTCTGCCCTGAGGTGACGTCAGGAGAATCGGCTGCTGGTGCTCCTGGCTCGGAGTTCAGGCTCACTGAGAGCGCTCCGAGCTGCGGGGACGGACGCACGCGGAACCTCGACGGACTGGACGTTTTCAGGTAGGGAGGACCTTGTTGTTCTGTCATCTCACTAACTTTAACTGACATCCTGGGATGAAAACGACCAGAGGGCGTGGCCTGCTGCCCGGGCTTTTAACAGCTTTCTCTGTCTCCACCACCCCGCGACATTTATCAGTTACCTTCATCAATTAGCCACAATGTTCTGCTTGTACTTTCGTTTTTAATCAACTGGTTGAAGATGAGGTGAGTTCCAGGGTGCTGGTGAGCCGGGTTCGTGTTGGGCTCTCATTCAGGGAGGACCTCGGTACTTTCGAGGAGCAGATGGAATATGCTCCTCACTGAGGTGATGGCTTTGTGTTCTCCTCCCACTGACGCCACAAGAGGGCTGTGGTGCGGCTCTGGACGAGCTCATCCAACCATCTATAAATAACTGAAGCTTCAAACAGCCCTGAAGATGTTCTTAATCTTTAAAACATCGCGTGAATGAGGTGTTTCAACATCCAGCTGTTTCTTCACCTCTGTTTTTGTGCCCTTTCAGGATTTTTCTCTGTCAAATCCTGATTATTGGAAATCTATTGATCAGGTAGTGAGTGCACTTTTCCTGAAAGGTTTATTGTGCATCAGTGACAAGAAAACCAATCAGCACCCCCCCCCCCCCCCCTGTTCCTGTGGGGGCATTGATTTAGTTATGATGAGACACCAAGCCCTTAAAATCTTTTGTTTCTGAATCAAATGAGAAGTGATTGGAGTCAATGAGTGATGAATCACTAACTGTTTATTCTCTGTGTTTGTGCACTTGGCACAGCAGGGAACGCGTTCGCCCACTACAGCGCTGGCCTTGACGCTTTGGAGTTCAGCTGTTTGACCTGATGAATCACTCTTATTGTTGTTAGATGAAAAATGTGAATGGAGTTCAGTCTTGTCAGCTTCAACTTTATCAAGATTTTTTCTTTTTTTTTTTTTTTTGGTGTGTTTTTTTTCCCCCATGTGCATATCTGTCTGTCTTCTGAGGCACAGAAGATTACCACAGTGATAACGTCTGAAATATGACTCCAAAAGCAGAAAGCTGGCTGTGAAACAGACAAACCAGGATACTGCTTAGACCAGATCTTAAACAGATTATCTGGGTCCACCCAGGTCCTGCCCATTAAACCATTCCCTTCAGTTTGTTTTGCAGTGAGGCTTATTTTTGTGTGCAAATAAGAAGTTTAATGAAACAAAATGTTATAAATAGTATATTTTTGAATTGGGGTTCTGTAGAGAGGTTATGAACATTAATATCGTACCTGTTGTAGATAGTGCTTTGAAAAGCCTCAGTTTGGAGAAATAAGTTTAATTCTGATCAGATTGACAAGCTGCTGGTGGCAAGTGCTGTTTGCAACCAGTTGTTCATGTTCACCCCTTCATGCTTATGGTTTCATGCTTTTCCCAAACCTCTTATGACTAAACCACAGTTTTCTTTACCTAATAGTGTTTTAATATGCAAAGTATGTTTGTATATAATATGTCTGGATTGATGAAATTTGACAATTAAGTAAGAAAATGTTCAAAATTTTAGGAAGTTTGACAAAACTGTGAAAAAGATACAGCAATAAAGTGTCCTAGATGAACAAAACGTTAAAGCACTTTAAAATCTGCCTGCAATTTCTTAAAAATACAAAAACAAATAAATTAAACTAAACAATAAAACAATACAAACGTTGACAGTCATTTACATAAATGATCGGAAAAGTTGAAAAGCGAAGATGTCCTCGAAAGAGACACCACTCCTAATCTGCTTGAAACCTATTTGTTCAACTTTTGTCCATGGCCTGATGATAAATTACCAAATTAAAGATTTCTGGTATCTCCTGTTATCAATCAATCAACTGGAGTTGAGATAGCTATAAACTGTTTTCTATACATTTAAATGTTTAAAACATTTGACTGCCCTCCCCACCTCAGATATGATTATGAACTGGACATAATTTAGGTTCTTTAAACTGTTACAGATAGAGTTATGATAAAAACAAGCAAAGGTAAACCTGTCTCCACAAGGATGTGCTCTGTGAGAAATGATTTAAAGGCAATGTAGTTGTTCCAAAACCAAAACTTGCCAGAAGGGAAAGACAAAAGAAAAACAATTATTAAATGTGTTAGTTTGTTATCGGCTCTTTGTTGAGACGAGCAAATTTGTTCAAACAAGAGAAGTGGATCCGTTAAGACATGCATAGTTTTTTAAAGTAAACTTTTAGATGTATGGTTTCTACGGAAGAGGATTTCGGCCATGGTGCATTAATTTTATTTTTTATTTTATTAAACATAATTCAAGAAAAAAAAAAGTCAGAATTTAGAGAAAAATATCAGAATTCTGAGATTAAAAGCAAAGATTAAAATCATAATTTTGAGATAAAAATCAGAATTTTGAGAAGAAAGTCACATTAAAGTAAGAATTCTGAGATTAAAGTCCGAATTTCAGAAAAGTCCGAATTTTGAGATTAAAATCAGAATTCTGAGAAGAACGTCAGAATTCTGAGATTCAAATCATTATTCTGATATTAAAATCAGAATTCTGAGATTAAAATCAGAATTTTGAGAAGAAATTCACAATTATGAGATTGAAGTAAGAATTCTGATATTAAAATCAGATCCTATTCAAATAATATTAAAATCAGAATTCTGAGATTAAAGTCAGAAATCTGAGATTAAAATCAGAATTCTGAGAAAAAAGTCAGAATTCCAAAGGAAAACTGTTAGCCAAAATTCTGTTACTAGCGAAAGAATTCTGACGTTCTTCTCAGAATTCTGATTTTAATCTCAAAATTCTGACTTTTCTGAAATTCGGACTTTAATCTCAGAATTCTTACTTTTATTCTAATAATGGGACTTTTTTCCTCATAATTCTGACTTTAATCTCATAATTCTGACTTTTTTTTTTTCTCAGAAAAAATTTGCAGCGTGGCCCTAATCCTCTTCCGTAATTTTCTCAGTTGCATTAATTTGTCAGTTTGTAAATGTGTGTTTATGTGTTGCTGAATATTAAGTCTGCATTAATCTTTACACTGAAACTTGTAACTTTCTGTCAGTTTGTCTCGTTTAATTGTCGTCACGTGTACGTGTGTGTTTCTTCTGTCCGCTGCTCATCACAGGAATGGGAAACCAGTGAGTACAGTGACTCTTACTCTGTGTGAAACTTTTCAAACCAAAGGGGGGATGCTGCATGTCACCTTCTATTCAGGGGAATGTGGTTATGATGTTGTGCTTCCCCGTAGTCTCAGACTTCTTCAGTCCTGTTGCTAAATAGGGTTTGAGCAGCCAATCTTCACCACGGGGTCAAAAATGATGCCATCAGTTGACACGGAGAGACGTCTTTGACCCTCCACATGCTCCTATGCTGTCTGCATGTGTCTTTTTTCCTTTACAAACACACATGTTTAAAGCTTTGCCCCTTTTCTGCCCTTCCCATGAGAAACATGACCCTCAATCTGCTGTTTATAGCATTTGTCTGTTTGAAGAAACTAAACAGACCCCTTGCTCATCTTTGACTATGTCCATGGAAGTAGCTTGAAATGCATTTAAACATGACATGAGTTGCCCATGGAGACCATAACTTTCTGTTTTTCAAAGATACGAGTGTGAAGATGGAGTTTTATTAGGCGCATGCTGATGTTTGCTGAGCACAGCTGCCTGTTGAAAACTGAATGCAGCCAGTGATCAGCAACGTCAACGCAGTCAAATCTCCAACTTCAGTGTTTCAACGTCACACTCGTTCTCAGTGCATGAGTCGTCACGTCATCTCCATGTGAGCAAGGTGAGATGCATGAAACAGGCAGTATGTACGAGGTGCGTTCACTGTTTCTCTGCCTTTATGTTGTGCAGTTATTTTTAACAAATGACTGCTTCATTAATTGAACACGGAAGCTACTGAAGCACATTGCTGTCAAGATGTTTTTGTTTTCAACACTATCACGTTTTCTAAAAAAGCTAAGTCTGGTCCTCTGGACATTCAAAAA